>PVIH01017024.1:0-43374 GCA_004025045.1 Sigmodon hispidus
CCCCCCCCCCCCCGGCACCAATTGGTATTAGGAGCTTGGAGTCACCAGATGGGGTACAGACTGCACTGACCTGGAAAGGTGCTGTTTCCATGGCTTCCCCAGAGGTGCCTCCGCACTGCAAACAAGCTATCTGAAGCCTCCCGGGGACTGGACCAGGCCGGGAGGACACTGCCCTGCGTGCTGGTGGCTACAATGCAGCAAGAGCTCTTGTCCACTGAGGC
Source organism: Sigmodon hispidus (assembly GCA_004025045.1). Lineage (NCBI taxonomy): Eukaryota > Metazoa > Chordata > Mammalia > Rodentia > Cricetidae > Sigmodon > Sigmodon hispidus. Next base: position 222 of record PVIH01017024.1, read on the forward strand.
CTGGGCAGATTTGGGAGAGAATGATGATTGAGAGGCTTAAGTGGTTCATTTCATTTCATTCTTTCCAAAATCATTTGTTTTGGGACAGTTTTGCACAGGTCTGTAATACATGCAGAGCGCTTTCGCCCTCCTTCCTGCTTCTTCTCTTCCTCCCCACAAATCATTCTCTCATATTCATGTCTACTTATCTTGTTTTAAAAATATTATTATTGTTACTGCTTTTAATTATTATTATTAGAGATGGGGTCTTATGTAGCCCTGGCTGGCGTAGAACTTACAGAAACTTACCTGCCTCTGCCTCCTGAGTGTACCCCTAGGCCTTGTCTCTTCATTTTATTTGTTTTACTTAATTCTTTTTCTATGTATTTCTTCACTATATATTTCTGGCTGGCCTTCCTTCTATCTTCCATCCTTCAAGTTCTGCCTCTGAAGTTCTGGGATCATAAATGTGTGCTATTGCATGTGACTTCTAGTTTTATTTTATATATATATTTTTGAGACAGGGTCTCTCTGTGTAGTCCTACCTGACTTGGAGTTCACTCTGTAGACCAGGTTGGCCTCAAACTCACTGAGATCTGATTGCCTCTGTGTCCCAAGTTCTGAGATTAAAGGCATGTGCCACCACACTGGCTTTCTATTTTTACTTTAAAATTATTTATTTATTTATACAGGATCTCACTTTGTAGTATAAGCTAGTCTGCAATTTACTATGTAGCACAGGATGACCTCAAACTTGGGGCATGCTTGCTGTATCAGCCGTCCACGTGCTGAGATTACTGCCTAAGCAACCACTCAGTTTCCATTTTATTTTTACTTAAATTTGTTTTTGGAGGCAGGGTTTACTGTAGCTCATACTGGCCTCTAGGTTATTATGTATCCTAGGATGACCTTGAGCTCCTGATCCTCTTCCGTCCACCTCTGGAGTGCTGGGATTATAGGTATGAGTCATACCCAGCTTCCATTCTATTTTTATCTGAAATGAACAATATTTTATGCATATGGGCATTTTGCCTGCATGTCTGTGTACCACATGTGTGCCTAGTGCCTGTGGAGGCCACAAAAGTGCACTGGATCCATTGGAATTGGAGTTAGAGACAGTTAGTTGTGAGCTGCCATGTGGGTATTGGGAATTAAACTCTGGTCCCTTGGAAAAGGAGCACGTTCTCTTAATCCCTGATCCATCTCTAGTACCCCAACTACACTTTATTTCGAAATTTGCATTTACTTATTTGGTTATATTTATGTCTCACTTGTATGTATGTATGATGTGTACACACATACATATTTGTATGTGTGTAAGTGCTGGTGCATGTGTAGAGATCAGAGGGCAATCTTGGGTATCAGTCCTAACCTTTCACCTTGACATAAGATCTTTTTTGTATGCCTCTGCTTATGCTTATTTTTACACAGAGTTTTACTATATAGACCTATCTGGTCTGAATTTACAGAGGTTTGACTGTCTGTCTCCTGGGTGCTGGGTTATCAGGTGCTTAAAGGCTTGCGCTACCATGCACAGCATTTTGAGTAATTGTGTCTCCACCTAAGTGCTGGGATTACAGCTCTATGCTACTCTGCTTTTGCTGTGGGTGCTGGGATCCAAACTCAGATCCTTTTACTTGTATGGGCGGCACTTTTCCCACTGAATGTTCTTCCTAACTCTGTTTGAGGTTTTTGTTCTTTTTGTTTTGTTTTTGAAGACAGGGTTTCTCTGTAAGAGCCCTGGCTGTCCTGGGACTCACTGTAGACCAGGCTGACCTTGAACTCACAGAGATCCACCTACCTCTGCCTCCTGAGTGCTGGGATTAAAGGTGTGCGGTACCACCATCTGGCTATTTGTATTTTTTGAAAACTTGTATTCTTCTCTTCATACATTACATTCCACCCACAGTTTCCCCTCCCTCCGCTCCTCCCAGTCCCCCCCTCCACATCCCTTCTCTCCCAGATCAACTCCTCTTCTGTTTCAGATACAGTAAGATTGGACACAAACCCTCATATGGCAACTGAGTATTTTTTTTTAAGAGACAAGGTCTCTCTGTGTTGAACTCAAGGATTCAAGCAATCCTCCTTCAAGTAGCTAGAACTACAGTTGCATACTGTGTGTCTAGTGGGGTCAGTGCCCTCTTGTTAACTGCAGGCCGTGGTGGAACTCCATAGAGCCGCAGTGAAGCATCTTGATTAGGAGTGAGCATGCTATGAAGCCATAGATGCTGGGGCTGGGGGCGGGGAGCAGGGCCTGAATTGGGGTCCCTTAGCAGCCAGCTGGGAATTTGACAGCATCAACTGAGTCTTCCTGACCTCAATTAGGATGATAGCGGCAGTGTGAGACTTGAGTAAGTTCACATCAGCAAAGTGCTTGCCATGGATGTGTGAAATGTATGGTCACTCAGGACCCTATAGTATTCAGTGTTCTGAGGTTATTATCTTGAAATAGCCGGGTCCTCTGTTTTCTCTTGGCAGCGCCCCTCTGGTTCTGCCGCTGGTGCATTGGGGTTGCTGTCCGTGCGTGGCAATGTACTGTTGCTTTTAAAAAGCAGAATCATGGTGTTTTGGGGTTACAAGGTCAGATAGTTTAGTAAGCATATTAAGGAGGTAGGAGTGGCCTATAAAGGTCAGGGCTTGTATGTGAGGAGAGGTCACTTGGTCCTTAAGGGTTTCTCTCTTGCCCCCAGCAGTTGAAGTCTTCTGCCCCTGGACTTGGGGTACTCACCATAGCTGGAGTCTTTGACAGCGCCATCTTCCCTGCCAGATGGGCCTGCATAGCACCCAGCTTCTCCTTTTCCAGCTCCAGCTGTGGGGATGTGCACCAGAGTGAGGCCTCTGCCTGGTCTTAGCTCCACCTTTGCCTGCTAAGGCCTTCCCTTGCAAGAAGGCTCTCCCTCTGTTTCTTCTCCCCTCTTAGCCACACCCGAAGCCATTACCTGCTGCTCCAGAGACTGGACCACCTCTCTCTGGAGGAGGCACTGTGCTTTTCCCTTCTCATCCAGGAGGTGATCTGCTTGGCAGTGCCTGAGGAAGGACAAGATTCCATGTAGGGGCCATGATGGGTCAGGCCGCCTGGCTGGGTGCATTAATTAGGGACCAGCTAATCTCCTTTGGGAGATTTCTCCTTAGGGTCTGGTTTCCCTACACTCAGCAACACCCAGACCCCTGTCTGTCTCCAACCTGAGCTACTTTAAACGCACACTCTTCAGCAACTACTGGCTTCCCGGCGTGAGCTGTTAGAAAGGTGGCAAGAGGTGGTGGGCACGGCCTATGCAAAGGTTTGGCCATGCAGGGCATGCATCATTGTCAAGAATTAGGTATGATTGGTGAAATATGGAAGGGGAATGGGGACAGATGTAAAGCTGAAAGGAAACAGTTACAGTCATCTAGAGGAGCAGAAATTTGAGGCTCACTAATGTGTGTTGCATGAGAGGAAGCCCACAAAGCTGTTAGGAGTGTGGGTTCTGGGGCCTGACTGCCTCGGTTCCTATCTAACATTCATCCCACAGACCTGTGTGAGCTTGATTGACACTTAATCCTGTTTGGCCTTAGTTCCTTTGTGTAGAAAATGGAGATAACCATCAGCATATACTTGTATTATTATGTCTCATCATCCAAGTGAGGCAGCCTGGATCTAGAGAAGCCCAGCAACTTGCCCACGATCCCATAACCAGGGAGGGATGAAGTCTCAACCGTTACCACTTTCTTACCATCTATCAAGAGGATTCTGAGTTGAGATGTACAGTTTAGACCTCTGCTCAGACACCAGAGCCCCATGGGTATACCGAGTCAGGCTACTCACTTGAGAAACGCATCTGGCTCCTCGAAGACCTTCTCACAACCAGGCCACTTGCAGACTCCATTTGCCAGCAGTGGGTAGGATCCTTGTGGCGCAGCCAGAAGGTTGCTGAGGGGTGGGAGAATCCAGGATATCAGCAGAAGGGTGGGCAGAGGGAAAGGGGTTCTTCCCAACACTGGCAACTTACTTATCTTTCCTGGGTGTACCCGAGCGTGGGAAAGTGCAGAGTAGAGCTGGTTCCCTGGACATCCACTCCAGACTGGCCACATTGATCCCTGTGGATGGAGGCAGGTACTTGTGGAACTGCAGGCTAGGTGCAGCAGCTTGTCCCAGAAGACTTCTGCCCTCCCTGAATCTTGAAGACTCTGACTCATAGGTCTCTGCTCTTCCCACAGAGCCGGGGCTTCTGACAGAGAAGCCTAAAGATGGCAGCAATTTATAATTTTTGACATTCTATGTCTTCAAGTTCTAAACCTGACAATTTTTGGAAGTTGGAGTTTTCATGCCTCTTAAGATCCTTCTAGAACTCCATAGGGCTGTAGTTCAGAAAATTTATATTGTGTATATTCAAAGATCTGAGGACTTGAAGATTCTGTGAAGCCATGGGGAGAAAGCTGAGGTGTTTACCAGGTGGCAGGCCAGGCCGGGCCTTGAGGGAGAAGACGCCAGTGGCAGCAGAAGGTGGTGGGAGGCTGATCATTGCTGGGTTAGCCAGTGGGCGCACTTGTAGCACAGGGGTCTGGGCATGGGCATCCACAGTGGAGAGCTGAGGAACATATGGAGAACCCAGCTCAGCCTGGCTTGGGTTCTGCCTCACAGTTGTCTTGTTCATTCCCTCTTCCCAGCCTGCTCAGATTCCATACCTGATGCATGAAGTGCGGTCTGTCCTGGAGCAGTGCCTGCAAGTGGGGTGAGGGGCCGAGTCGGGCCCCAGAGGGTGCCACCATGACTACAGGTACTCTAGGCAGCTGGAAGTAGAAGGTAGATGACATGAGATGCTAGCCTCATCTTCACAGTTCTGCAACTCATTCTTCAGCTTTTCACCACAGTTCTACATGGTAGGAACTGTTAACATATTCCATCCATACATGTGGAATCTGAGGCTCGTGGAGACATGATTCACCAATATCCAACAGTTCAAAGTGCTAGAGTTGGCCCCCAAACTGTCACCTTACCTTTCTGGGCTCAAGCCATCTCCTCTTGTCACAGTGAGATGAAGCTCCATGGCTATGCCCATGGAATCATAATAAGGTCTCCTTTCAGGACAAGGATTGGGAGGGTGGGGGAAGCCTCGAATCTGTGAGGCCTGGAGACTGGGGATTTTCTTGGCTCTGCAACATCTGCATAAGTCATAGACTTGCCGGGGACCCATAAACCACTTCCTGTGCCCCAGCCAGCCCCCCTCCTGCCACATGCCACAGTAAAGGTCGGCATCTATAGGCCCAGGTACCCCACCCTGCTTGCCCCATTCTGGGCCCCGGGCCTCACCTGCAGCTGTGATGGCGGCAGCAGGGGGTTCAAGGAAGAGGAGTGGGCCCCACCTCGAAGGTCCCGGCTTTGGAAGGGTCCCCCAGGATTCCTGGTTCCTAGGAGTTCTGAGGCCTTGGGTGCAGTCTTCCAGCTTGGCAAGACTCCTGGGGATGGACCAAGGGCCAAGGAAGGAGCCACGGGCTTGGCTGGCCTGGGGCTGGGCATTGGGTTCTTGTCAGAGGTAGGCTGTAGGGACAACAGTGCAATGGAGTCACATGTGTTCCAGGGGTGGTGCAAGATAGCCATCCACTTGAACCATACAGATAGCCTCTAGCCAGAGCAATTTTTGGCCAGGGCATGTCCCGAAGGGCCTCATAACTACACCCCAGCCCTTGTCTGTCTTACATACACCCTACCTGATATATGCACATATATAATGTATATAATGCAGATAGATACATATACCTTCCACATATACATGTCCAGCACCTGACTTGCTTACACCACACAGCCCTGTTATGAACGTGGGGCAATGGGGAGTTGGTTTGTGAGGCCTCAGCCCTCCGGTACCCTCTGCATTCTATACAGGCCACAGTCTTTACTGAATCTGCAGGAGGGGGGGCTCACTTTCTCATTGTTTTATTCCAGTGATTTAGGCATGAGCTCAAAAGATTCAGCTGGATGCCATGGGGGGCAGTTCTAGGAAACTAGCATTATTAGTGAGAAATCTGCTGCAATTGTTTAGGCAGATGAGGCTGCTGCTACCAACCTGGATAATGGCAGAGGAGCTGCTAAGAAATGGTTGGCTACTAAGTCTCTTTTGAAGACAGAGTCAGGAAAAGTTGCTGGAAGCTCGAATGTAGGCAATGAGAGAAAGGGTCAAGATGACTTCTGGGGTTTGGCATAAAGTGGGCATTAACAGAGATGGAGGACGGAAGAGAAGCGTTCGCAGTAATGGGAGTCAGGTGGGCTAAATGCAAAGGGACATTAGCTGTGTGGATAGACATGCAGGCAGATAACTAAACTCAAGACTGCTGAGCCCAGGGTCACAGCGAGGTGAGTCTTCTCTGGGCTTTTGTCCTGCGTGGAGTTAGCACGGTGGCTGCCAGAAAAAGGAGGCACAGGGTTTCTTGATCCAGGGCCCTTGGGAACCCCCTAAGGGAACCTTCCTTGTCCCAATCTCTGCTCCTTAAGCTTGGAATTCCTACAGGATCTCCTCTTCCCTTAGCCATACTTCAGTCTTCTGTGTTCCTCCTCAAAGCCCTGTGGGTGACTCAGGCCCCTCTGCTGAGCTCCAGTACCTTACAACCCCTGGGGAGGCATGGCTTTTGCTTTTCAGAATCATATAGTTCTAGTCAAAGGGATACTTAGGCTCATAATTCTTTAGTCTTTCCATAGCCTGGCACCTCCTTTTCTTTTTAGACAGGGTCTCATGTAGCCTGGGCTAGTCTAGAACACATTATATAGCTTGGATGCCCTTGAACTATTTGCTTCTGCTTTCTGAGTGCTGAGATTATAAGCCACCATTCCAGGCTGATATCGCCACATCTTTTTCTAGGATGTGTGTATCCATGTCTACAGTTCACCAACTCCCTGCTCTGTATATGTGTGCATGTGTGCCATTTTCTATTCTGCTATACTGCATGGGTTGGGCTTTTGAAAACAGCCAGAGGAGCACAGTGTTCTGGAAGGCAACTGTTTCTTTACTGTCATGCCATGGGGACCATCAGAACTGTAATCATGAGATTGGTATGAGTTGAATGCCTAGGTATTAAAATTGTAGCGTCCCATGGGTTAAAATATTAGCATGAGAACCAGGAATCTGTGTCTGGAGGCTAAGAACATGGGCTTCATAGAACAGTGATGAATGAGATAAGGAGGTGAAAGACTGGATGAAGGCAGCCACGAGGTGATGCTTCTCTAAGGCAAAGAACAGCAAAGAAAAAAATCAAACTAGGAGAAGGCCCTGAATAGAAGGCCTTATAGAAGGAGCCAACCCTGCTGACATCTTGATCTTCTTCTACTAGTCTCTAGAACTGACATGATAAACTATGCTGTGTAAGTCACCCAGTTGGTCATACTTCATTACAGCAGTCTGAGCAAATGTGTATCAAGTTTGATGAGTAGAATTTTCCACCATAGTGGCTTAACCCTCATGGGTGGACCATGGTCACTTTTGAAGCAGTCTGGAGATTTGGCCAGAACTTATAAGAAATCTCCTTCCTAAATATGTCTGGAACTGGTATGACTCTGGGAAGCATCAGTACATTCTCAGAAAGGGGACCTCAATTGGATATGGTCTGTCTAGTGGTAGTAGGGACTTGGAGGGCTGGGCTGGCCAGCCAGCTTCCTGCAGTGTCTGTTGGGGCGTCTCTTTTTGACTATTTCTTAGAAGCTGTATGGAGGTTGTTTCTGGGACATAGAATATGTTTTCCTATCGGGGTCTACATCTGGGCCCTGTTGTTACAACCCTAACTTGGCCAGCTTTTTCTGCCATTGACGTCATGGCGGCCGGATGCACTGGGCTTCATCGGCAACAAAGAGGAAGAGAAGGGGGCAGACAACCCACCCCACAGGTTTCGTTCCGAGAACTGGCTAGTCCATCCTGTAGCGGGATAGGCCCAGGTAGGGTGATGTGGGTGCTAGCGGATGTGGTAGGTGACGTCCATCTGGCCACCATGCAAACCCCAAGTTCTGTAAATCCTGTCTTTCTTGGATGTCAAAGGGGCCGAAGGTTGGACGCTTGGTGAGTGTTAGGTAGGCCTTATGGATATTGGGACCCGTTAGGTCTTCAAATGGTGTAGTAACCGAAATTCAAAACCATAGGATCTCATTTCTTAGGGCCAGTGGGTTCCAGAATTTCAGGAACAAAGACTTCATAGGGTGTATGAATTTACCTTCTCACTGTTTGGATCACCATTCCAGAGTGCAAAGAAATGAGAACCACTTAAAGGTCAGGAAGCTTCAAACTCTATAAGACTTCCTGCTGGGCCTGGAATATCAGCAAGTTCTCCTCAGCTTCCTCCCTGAGTTCTATAAAGGCAGAGGATTGGAAAGATCCTCTCCTGCCCCAATCTGCAAGCCAGGCTTTGCCCTCCTTTCTAATTTGGGACTGTAACAGGAACTATCTCCTTCCTAAAGTTTGTACATATAAAATGCTGAGCAAAATGTCTGACTGATAAATGGACACTTACATATGGCTCCAGCCCCTTTATCCTGAGACATTCCCCCAAATCATAACATTCTGCCAGAGATGGGGACAAGAGAAAGACATTTGTCCTGGGACCTATGAAAGGAACATACCACCAGGGTCTTTGAAAAGACCTCAGAATAGTGGTCCCCAGGAGGCCAGCACCAACTCTGAGGACATAGTCTTACGGATAGCCCTCCATCATTACTATTTTTGGTCAGCTAAGAATTCTCATTCATGAGGCTCAGGGCCTCACACAGGCCAGGGTTTGTGAGGCTTGGCCCCATGCCATGAATATGGACCATCAGGCTGAAAAGTGGATGTGACTTGTGAGAAGGTATAGGAGGGACTGATACCTCAGGTTTCCTGATAACCACCTTCTGGGTGCTGAGGGATAAACTGAGGGAAAATGGAAGATGCTCAGAATCAAGGTCTTACTTAGAATTCTGAGATCTGATTTTGGATTTAATGAACACAGCATCTCTGTGAGGCCTGGGAAGAGTATGGATCTTTCTGTCTTGTGTCTGGAGTAAATCACACATACATACATACATACATATATACATACATACATACATACATATGTACATCATGTGTGTGAATGTGTCCACATGTATGTATAAATAAAGACCTGGGGAAACAGACATGGAAGAAAAGATACAAGTGGAGAGAGAGAGAGATAAAGAGTGAGTAACATGAGGTAGAACAGAAGTAAATCACGAAGAGACAATGAGAGCCACTTAGAGAAACAGTGACAGAAATAATGAGAAAAAGGGTGAAAGACACCTAGAGATAGAGATAGAGAGCTGAGTGACCCAAGTAATCATTGGCCTCTGGCTGGAGGACTAATGCTGCTAGGTGCCAGAGACATCCATGGCCGGTATTGAATTGTTTTGCAAAACAACATCAGAAAAAAATAGTATTGTCCTTGTGCAAGAACAGATATAAGGACTAGGGCAGAGTAGAAAGCTTTGGCATAGACTTATACATAGAATGGGATTCGTGATGAATGCAACATTTCAACATGAGGAATAGTGCAGACTTGATTAACAAATGCTTCTGATACAATTGGAAGAAAATCCAGTGACTGGCTAGAACGATTAGTCCACTTTCCCACCAGCACCTCTCTGCCCACTTGGAATGTCACCATCATCATAATGCTCTATAATAATTTCCAGATCCACTGAAGACACGTTTTAATGTCATTGTGTGCTCAGTTTTGTACTAAGCACCTACCATGATTAATAGATAACAATCCTCAGAAAGATCCTTTGAGGTAGGTACTCTTATAACCATCACAGTACATATGAGGAAATGGAGGGGCAGAGAGGTTAAGTGCTGGTTAAAATTCACACAGATGACTTGAAGGGAGGCTAGGTTGTTCCAGACAGTCTGGCTCCAGTACCCACACTTTTGACCTCTATAGTAAATGGAAAAAATGAAGCCATAAAGGAGACTGGAAGCCAATATGAGGTGAATAGTCATCTCATTTTCAAGTGGCAAAATACTTTTTAAAGGACAAAACCATAGACAGAAGCCACATGAGAAAATACATAAAACACACGTGCATTACAAAGCACAATAGACAGAAAAAAGGCAAATGATAGTCAGGTATGGTGACGTGCGCCTTTAATTGCAGCACTCATGAGCCACAGGCAGATGGATGGATCTCCGTGAATGTGAGGTCAGCTTGGTCTACACAGTGAGTTCTAGGCCAGCCAGGACTATACAGTGAGACCCTGTCACAAAACAAAAACAACCGAAAAAGCACACAAATGGAGTTGGAGAGGTGGCTCAGTGGTTAAGAGCACTGGCTGCTCTTCCAGAGGAAGTGGCTTCAATTCCCAGCATCCACATGGCAGCTCACAAGCATCTGTAACTCTAGTCCCATGGGATCCCACACCATTTTCTGGCCTGTCCCGGCACCAGGCATGCATATGGTGCACATGCAGGCAATACATGCATACCCAATAAATAAGTAAATAAATAAAATTAAAATACACACATTCATAAATGATGAATTTGGGGCAAATGTTTGCTATATCCATATAGCTAATAGAAGCTGAATTAGGATCTGTAGAAAAAAATCTTGAGAACTCTATTAGGAGTGAGAACACGATCATTTGTGCTTCTCTGCACAAATGGCCAGAAGTCAGTAAAAGTCACCAAAGAATGCAAAATTTGACAATGTAGTAACTTTTTCTAGCAAAAGGAAAGTATTAAAAATGGTAATACCCACCCAAGATTAGCTTGAATAGAAACAACGTAAAACAAGACAACATTTTGGAAAAGCAATTTGCAGAGACAACAACAACAAAATGAAACTTTAAAAATGCACATCCCTTTTCCCCAGCTCCACCATTCTCAGGATCCAAGGGGTCAATGGATTTTCATAATTAGAAGAAACCTGAATATCCAAACACCAGCACTTAATTCAGGCAATTCAGTGTGATGTGAGGACAGTCAATGGCAGACATAAAAGATCACGTGTTCATTTTTTTATTATGCTACAAAATGATATTGATTGGATAAAGCAGGAACAATCCCAAAATACAGCATGACTCTAATTTGTTTAAAAATATCAACAGCTAACAGTGAGACCTTAACCATATACAGGGACAGTGGCGCAGGACTAAGCCTGAAGAGACTGGCTCACTGGACTCCTGAACTGCCTGTTCTCCATGAAAATGGATTCTGGTCAGTCACACAGTCCTTTACTAAACCATGGTTGACCATGCTGTGAAGTGCCTTTCACAAGGGTGTCCTCTTAGCGGACACAAGAAGTTTGGTTAAATGCTAAGAGCGACTTGCCTGTTCACATCCTCTTAGGACAAAAACTGATACCTATTTTTTTTTTTTTTTTTTTTTGGAAAACAGAGCTCTTGAGTGATTAGTAAGTGCCAGTGGTGTACAAATCTGTGTGCTGGATATGGGATGGAAAAGAAGATGAGGCAAGAAAGAGAGGTGGAGGAAAGAAGTGGACTCAGATGCTCAGGATGGATGAGACAGGAATATAGTCAGAGCCTTGGAAAGACATGGACAGAGAGTGCATTCAAGGGAGAAGGACAGGGACAGAGACAGCCAAAGAAACAGAGTGACACAGGAAAAGAAATGGGGGACTTCAAGAGGAAAGTCACGAGATGCAGTTCAAGTTTCTAGTGCCAGCTGGACAACATTTTGAGTTGGCCCAAACTCTGGCATTCATAGAGACCAGCAGTTGATGGACCTATTTAAAAAATCCTGTTCACCTGTGTATCACACAATCAATTTTCTGGTTTTTGCCCCCATCTAAGGACTGACTGCTCCACCTATCTGGCTAGCACTCAGGATAAGTACTATTAGTTTCAAAAGTCCTTACCTGGAGTTCACAGTGTCTGGGCATGTCCAGCCGGACTGGAGGGCTCCTGACCCCCACTGGAGAAAGTGGCTCGTGATCTGCCACTTTCTCCAGCAGAGCTGTGTCTGGTGGGAAAGCAGGGACACTCACCTTGGTGAAGTGGACTGACAGAGAAGGATCAGCCTGGCTTGTGGGAAACTGCCACATTATCAAAAACAACTTTGCTTTTATACTGAGAAGAAAAAACCACGGTGTGGAAGCCGCAGACCTCTCTCTTCTAATAATCCAATTTTTTTGATGAGTGTGTGTGCTGATAATCACAGGGTGGGGGGGTTCTCATAGTTTTTTTTTTCTCTCTCTCTCTCGCTTTGTTTATTCTTTTCTTATGAGACTTAAACGGAAATTTTGAAATTTTGGGTTTTTTCTTTGCCCTTTACAAGTCATCTGAAAATATGATTTCTTCCCCTCACCACAGAGGTAAAAGGTATCAATGAGATAACAGGGCTCATGAGAAACCACAATTTCTTAAACCAAAGTGTGTAGAGTCAGAAAAAAAATAAGGGAAAATAAATCACAAAGGCATCCTAAGGTAGGCAGATACACCATTCTGTGCATCGAGGATGTTTGAGGATCACTGGGTTGAACAGAGGAAGGGATCTGAAGCTCAACATTTGGATGAGAAACACCATAGAGAGATGGAATAGTGCTTGGTTTCTATAGGCTTCAGGTTTTCCTTAGGTAGAATGAATATGATCACCACCATTTATGTTGCCAAGGCTTGGGAGAGCTGGAACATCTACCTCTGTAGCCATTTTTCCCATAGAAGGCAAGAGACATGAAATGTGGTTCATGGAGAAAGAAAGTGGGGTGTACTCCTACCACAAATTCACAGAATCAACGAGTCTCAGAATCACGGGCTCCTAGAATCTGCTGAGAGCCTCCTGTGAAGAGGAAAGGATCTCCACATGTTTATGCTTGAGCGCTCTAACCCAGCAGCCACCTACCTTCGAACAGCCCTGCCAGCTCCATACTAATGCATCCAACATGACAAGAAAGGGCTAGGGGAAAAACTTGGCATGCAGCTCAGAGGCTTGCTTAACATGTCCAAGCCTGACTATCCTCAGCACGACAAAAACAAGATTAAGAAAAAAGGACCGGGGGCTGGAGAGATGGCTCAGTGGTTAAGAGCACCGTCTGCTCTTCCAGAGGACCCGGGTTCGATTCCCAGCACCCACATGGCAGCTAACAACTGTCTGTAGTTCCAGTTCCAGGCAAAACACCAAGGCAAATAAATAAATAAATAAAGTTTAAAAAAAAAAGAAAAAAAAGAAAAAAAGAAAAAAGCTGGGGCTGGAGAGATGGCTCAGAGGTTAGGAGCACTGACTGTTCTTCCAGAGGACCGGGGTTCGATTCCCAGCACCCACATGGCAGCTAACAACTGTCTGTAGTTCCAGTTCCAGGCAAACACCAAGCCAAATAAATAAATAATGAATAAATAAAGTTTAAAAAAAAAAAATTTGTTAAAAGAAAAAAGGACCGGTCATACACAAGGCAGTCGGGGGTTCTGGTCCTTTCAGGAACAACATAACCATAGCCTGAGGATTCTGACCCCCCCAGCTTTGAAAAGCCCAGTTTCACCCAGCATTATAACATACACCAGTAAATTCTACCCGGAGGGCTGAGGCAGAAGGAGGAAGAGTTTAAGGCTGCCTGGGGCTATATAGCCCGATTCTAGCTCAAGAACCTAAATAATACAGAGAAAGAAAAGTACAGTTTTCAAAGGTTTAGCATTCTAAGTAACCACCATAATTTTGGTAGCCAACATTTATTTAGAATTTTCCAAATTCCAGCCACAGAGCTAAAGATTTCTCACAAACGATTGTGTTCAGTCCTCACCCTTTGAGGTCCATCACATCATTACTGTAGTAGTGGTACACGATGGGGAGAATGGAGCTGCAGGTTGCCCAAGATCACAAAGATGGAAAATGGCGGTCCTTAGCCCTGGGCTCTGAAGTGCCCAGTTTTCCTGAGGCCAACAGTGTCAGGTTTTAATTTCTAGGATTCGATGACAAGGAAGTTCTAGGATTTGGAGACTCTTCTGGAGCTTGATGCTTGTGAGCTTTTAAGGTTTTTATACAAGATTTGGCAGCCTGCATTTCCTTGATTTGGCACAGACCTGCTCCCTCCGACCACTGCTTAACATATCGCAGCCTCTACACATTCTCCTGACAAGGCGTGGGCAATGCTTCCAGCTTTTGATGCCCTGGCACCCCGCAGAGTTTAGAGTTCCAAGTATCCAAGTGCATGCTCACCGTAGCCTCTTTGCAAGACTGGCTTCAGGCCTAATGAAGAGAAAATAGAAATACGTTTTTATTCACATGAGACTAATCTAGTGGCAAATACCAGCCCTTTACTGTTCTCGCCTTTGCCCCATGTTCCTTCTTCCCTATTTTCTAAGCCCCTGACCCCGAAAAAGAGAGTGACTGTCCTCACCTTAGCTAACCCTTCTAGAAAAGAAAAGAGTGGAACTGGTGGCCTGGCTTTGTAAAGACAAGAGGGGAAAGAAGCGAATAGAAAAAAAAAAAAACCCTTAAAAACATCAGCCAACAATAACAAATAAAAAAAACAAAACCTCAACCCTTCCTACCATTAGTTCAAAGCAAAACTTTCGCTGATTGGGGCTTCTAAGTTGGTGGGACATATCTAAGACCAAACATGGCCTGTGTGGTGGCTGGAAGTTGAGGGAGGTACAGAGGTGGGATAAGGTCCTCTTTCTTTCTTTGGAGGTCTGCAGGGATCCTAGGATCTTAACAGATGGGATTGTGTGTGGGAGGGGGAGAGGAGGGGTGAAGAACACACCTATCGGAGTCCTGGGCAGCTGACTGTAGGTATGCCCCGAAGCTAATGATCCCTGCTCCTTGCATACTTGGGCCTGAATAGTCCCCATATCTTACATGTGTCAGAGACAGTTGTAGTTCCCTGCCCAACACCTGTCTTATTCTGGAATAGGGGATGACTTTCTCAGGGTCCATGGTATGGTCTGCAGCCTCCTTTATATCCCCATGACCATCTCCCTGTTACTGTCACTCTCTGAAAAAGCTTAGCCAGAGGTGGCAGAAAAAGTGAATGAGGGTTAGTGACACAAAGATTCCCAGGAGGCTACTTGGGTGTGGGAGGGTTGAGGTTGCTGAAGCTGAAAGCCAGGGTCTTTGCAGAATAAGGGCTGGGGCTGGGGGTCAGGTTGTCAGAGGGCCATGTCTCTCCTCCGCCTTAACTGTATCTGCTCATGTAGGATTCTGGGGAAGAGGATCTGGAGGGCTGGGGGTTGAAGACAAATGGTTAGATTTTAACAGGCCAGGGAAAGGGATCTTTGGCAAAGACCTGGTATAGGTGAGGAAGAGATCTGTAGAACTGGAGGGAAGGGCTAATGTGAATTCCCCGAGGTCAGTGGACTGGATCTGGACAGCATCACCAAGGAGTCTGGTGTGGTTGGAGTGAAGTGAATGAAAGCAAGAGGAACAGGATGTAAAATCAAAGAGGACTAGTTAGATTATGCCTTTTACAACATGGTAAAGGTTTGCCTTTTCCTCTAAGTGGGGAGGAAGCCATGGGAGTGAGTGTTGGGAGCAGAGGAAGGCCTTTAGAGACCTACTTAGTTGCTGAGTGTGGAATAGGGTATAGGAACATGGGGCACAGACCAAGCAGGAGGAGGCTACTACAGTACCCAGGTGCTGGTTCTGGTCCTGTTGGCAGAATTTGTAGTAAAAAGATGGATTTGGGATTTTAAAATATAGTGCTAGAGATGGGTCCCAAGTACTTGCTAGGAAGTGACTTACCACTGAGCTACACCTAACCATTTTAAAAATTTTTTTAATATATTTATTTGGTGATTTTACATCTTGCACCCCATCAAACTCAGTTATCAGGCCTCCCAGATTCATACCCACTCTTATGAACTACCCATTTAAAAAAAAACCCGCCCATTCATGCTGCTAATTTACTTACTGGAGCATAATTAAACTTTCTGTGGGCAGACTCTTAAAGGAAACAAGTCTTTCCTCACCCACACCCCTGCGAGAGGCCATCAATGCAGAAGTGAGGCACTGTGTCATTTAGCTATGTTCTAGCCTTGAGCTCTTGTATACAATGACATCTTTTTTTTTTAAACAAGTCTTTCCTCACCCACACCCCTGCTAGAGGCCATCAATGCAGAAGTGAGGCACTGTGTCTTTTAGCTATGTTCTAGCCTTGAGCTCTTGTGTATAATGACTTTTTTTTTTAAGTCCACTAATGAGTGAGTACATCCCCTGCTTCTCTTTCTGGGATTGTGATACCTCACTCAGAAGGATACTTTCCATATCCATCCATTTAAATTTTAGAATATCATTTTTTTCTTACTGCTGAGTAGTACTCCATTGTGTAGATTACCACAGTTTGTTAGTCCATTCTTCAGTTGAGGGGCATCTACTAACCATTCTTTTAACGACAAGGTCAGACTTGTAGCCTATACTGGTCTTGAATTCAGTGATCCTCCTGCCTCAACCTTCTGAGTGCTGGGATTACAGGTGTGCATCACCATATCCTGCTTGGGAAATTCTTTAGATACATAACCTACAGGATTTGCTAAAGAATGAAACTCCAAAGCAAGACCAGGGCACAGTTCATACCTAAAATTGGTAGATAAGGTGGGGTCCTGAGATTACTTGTCCCCTTGAACTTTCAGTTGAGGAAAAAAGGAAAGTTATACCTTGTTTAGACCTTCATCAGTTCATTATTCTTTTGCTACTGTAGCTGAACATATTCCTTTCATGACCCTGGACACAGACTGGAGGAGCAGAGAGACTGTATGGGTCAAGGGACGAACTTCCTGTTAGGGGTATTGTGAGGGCTAGAGAAAATCATTCCGTGAATTGGCATGTGGCAGGCAGTAAGTCCTAATAAGTAAGTTAGTAAGACGGAATGGGTGATGGGTGAATTAACATGCTGGCTGGCAGAATCTATCCATTCCCCTAGGAGGTGAGGCGTCAAAGGGAGAATGGAAGAAATTCACTAGATGAAAGAAACAGATGGGAACAGCACCATGGGCAGAGGAGATGGTCTCAACAGAGATGGGGAAATAAAGTGGGAAGAGGAAGCCACTGTGGGGTGCAAAGTGTCAAAATGAGCAAGAAGGGCAGGATTAGCCAGAGTCTATCAACATACTCAATGCACTGTTTGCATATTGCCAGGGTTAATGTGTGCTGACTGCAAATTAGAAAAAGCTGATGTTTCAAAAAGTTCTATTTCCTATTTTGTGATTGATTCCCCCTCCCAATGGTGCCTGAAGAACATCAGTGCTCAATTGGAAACTAAGGCACAATAAGAACGTTCTTGACTGTACTGTTCACGAAAAGGCTGAGGAGTGTGTGTGTGGTCTAGTAACTGATGGCAGAACTGTTTTGCTTTGGTCTCACACTATGCTGCAGTCTAGGCTTTTAGGGGCTCTGAAAGTTTGTGGGGTCATGGGGAGCCATGGAAGGTTAGCGAGAAGGTAAATCCACCACTCCCCAGCGGCCTAATCTTTCTACTGGCTGCCTGAATTCTGATTCTTTGCTCAACCACCCAGTAGCTCAGGCTCAGCCTATGCACCTTCTTCCACTCTAAGTTACTTATTTGCTCCCTAAGCTTTCCTTAGCATCAGGTACACTACCACCTTCGGCTCTGCTTTCCCATCTTGCCTCCAGAGTTTCCGTCTGGCTACATTCTCCAATTTAGGCATTGGTTAATCCTATCTGGCACTGCCCTTTGAGACCCCACAGCCTTCACCCTGGCTCCCCATCTCTTCTTTCTGGCTCCCATCTTCACGCCTCACATGTCCAAGGGCTCTTCCCCCTTACAGTCCCTCCTTGTATGCTCACACAATATCTTCCAGCCTCCTTTCAGTCTCTGTATTGGTTAGATCCCTCCTGTTACCGCCTCTTGAAGCCATAGTGCACTCTCACAAGACACCCCATTGGCTCGTTGCAATCATTATCGTCATCCTGCCTCTACATCATTCGCGTACAGTTCTCCATTGGCTGTTCTTTTTATCTTTCTTACGTCTCACCGCCTCCGCAACCTGCGGATCTCCCACTTTTTGGACCTCTGGGTTCGCTCCCCGCTGCCCCCATCGCCTGTAGCCATTCCATCTTCCCGCTGCCCACCATGACGCTCGCGCTTAGACTTCCCCATTAACTGTCACACTTCTGCGAGCTACATCTTCGGTCCCGCATTAACCCCACTCCGGCCTTTCCATTGATTCGGTGATCATCCCGCCTCCCACACCGCCCACGCTCGGCCGTCCTCATTGGCCGCTATCTTCTTCTGCTCGTCAGTTACTGCCTACGTCACTCCCGCGTGGCTGATCATTGGCTGTTGACTGTACCTGTCTTCATCTCACCGCCTACGCTCCGCTGGAGCCCCACCCCCCTGCTCTGGCTTTCCCATTGGCTGCCCGCCTTTTCAGGCCCTGCCCTCGCCGGTCCCACCGCCGGTGCCGTCGGTGCCGCCGCCGCCGCCGCCGATATGGCGCGCACGGCCCCTGTGGAGCCACCGTTGCGGCATCCCGCGCCCCCGTCGCCGGCTGCGGGAGAGCCCCGCGCCTCGGTTGAGGCGGCGGTGGCCCCGCGGAGGGTGCTGTTCGCTGACGAGGCCTTGGGGCTGCCTCTGGCGCAGCTACGCCGCTACCGGCCGTGGGGCGGGCCCGGGGCGGGCAAGATGGCGGCGGCGACCGGGCAAGATGGCCGCAGCGGCGGGGCTGATGAGGACGATGATGGCGAGGAAGGGGATGAAGGGGAGGAGGAAGAGGAGGCTTGCCCCGATCCCTCGCCGCTGTGCCCCGTTCCCGCTGGCGGGGGGTTTTACTTGGTGCCCACATTTTCGTTGCCGCCCGCGTTGGGCCGTCTGGAGCGGTTGGGGCGTGTGATGGTGGAGCTGGAGGCGCTGCTGCCGCCTCCTGGAGCGGTTCCCGGGGGTTCCGGGGTGTGGGTGCCTGGGGGGCGCCCGCCGGTGGTGCGCGGGTTGGTGCGCGTGCTGAACCGCTCCTTCGAGAAGGCGGTGCACGTGCGGGCCTCACACGACGGCTGGGCTTCCTTCTGCGACCACCCAGCGCGCTATGTCCCACGCAGCCCGCCCGGGGCAGGAGTGGGAGGAACAGGAGCAGGAGATCCCCTCCTGGATCGGGGTCTAGGCCTGGGTCCTGGCCACATGTCTGCCTCCTCGCCCGACGACGGTGGCCGCACTGACCGCTTTGCCTTCCAGCTGCCCTTTGCTGAGGGTGCGGGCGATGGGGCGCGCCTCGACTTCGTGGTGCGCTATGAGACCCCCGAGGGCACTTTCTGGGCCAACAACCATGGCCGCAACTACACTGTCCTGCTCCGGATCGCACCCGCTCCCACACCCACTGATGCCGAAGGGCTGCCCCAGCAGCAGCAGCTCGAGCCACAGCCTGAGTGCCAGGGTCCTGTGGAGGCTGAGGCCAGGCAGCTGAAGAGCTGCATGAAGCCAGTGAGGCGCAGGTAATGTCTGCCAGCGCCACCTCCACCAACACAGGGCTGGATGTAGAATGGAGGCCAAGCATCCCATCCCAGGAGACCCCCAGGCCTGCTCTTCAGGACAGGGAGGAGGGTGCATTTGGTCAAAGAGTAGTGGAGGCCAAACTTGTGCGAGGCACTGTTTGGAATCCTGGGGTATCATCCGTTGTTGAGTTCCACTGTAAAACCCTGAACAAGACAGACACCATCCCTGCCCTCAACCATCCTGCAAGGCTCCTGTGGGAAACAGTATGAAAAAGCAAACAAGCAGATAAGATAAATAGGGCTAAGGTTAGTGCTGAGAGAAAAAAAAAAGATACAGTTAAGACTCTGGAGAGGGAGTGGCTGCTGTAGACGTGTGGTGTTGAGAGTGAGCTCTTGTGCTGAGTCCCAGACGGTGATAAAGAAGAGTTATGGAAGAGACAAGTGATAGAAAGTGGACCAGGTAGGACTTGCCTGAGGAGGTGGCATGGAGTCCTGAAGATGTAGGTAGTGGGCACAGCAAGTTCAAAAGTCCTGAGGTGCTTATGAGTTTGATGTGAATGACAGCTGCTGTGCTGGAGTGGAGAGAGCGTGTGGTGTGGTGGTGTGGACTAGGGGTCTCCCAGTGTGGGCTGTGGAATCTGATTCCTATCTGACACAGCAGGAAGTCAGTTACAGAGGTGGAGAAACTGGTTGAGGAAGTGGTGGTACTTGGCTTTTTAGTTTCAACCATTTCTGGCCTTGAAGTCTATGCAAGTGGTTTTTTTTTTTTTTTTTTTTTTTTTTTTTTTTTTTTTTTTTTACTGTTCCTCATACTCTGAGGCCTCCTGTAGAGGTGAGGGGCTAAGGCCATATTTTCACCTGGAAGCATTAGCTTTGGCAGAGGCAGAAGCAGAAGCAGATGAAAAGTCGGCTTGAAGCTCATGTTTCTTTCTTTCTTTCTTTTTTTTTTTTTTACACACCTCCCGTAAATTTAAGGGACTGGGAGAAAGAACCATTTATAGCTCAGGAGACTGATATAATGCTTTGCTGGGTCTTCTTTACCAGGGCTATAAGTTTTTCAAGGACAACAGCTAGGCCTGATTATTTTTGTGGTCATCTAGATGAAGTGACACCTGGGGTCAGTTAGATTTTCCATGAAATGCATACGTTTTCTTTGTCCTATGAGGACTGAACATGGGAATGGGAGGTTGCTCCTTTGGCTATTGGAAGCTGCATGATGGAGCAGGGTGTTATGGGATCAACTGCTTGTGGTAAGGGCTTAGGTTGTGAGTGGTTCTGAAAGGTTTAGCTCTTCGCTGATGGACCTTGAGGTGTTAAGAACTTGGATTCTGCCATCAGACTACCTGGGTTCAAATCCTAGGCCTGCCACATCCTAGTATTGTGACCGGAGCCATTCTTAAAATACCACTCATCTGTAAAATAGGCAATTATGGCACATACTTCACAGGATGAGTGAAAGCATTCAGGATTTAGCTTAGTTCAAAGGGCCATCATGGTGTTAATTAGCATTAATATTTAGATACATATAATCTATGTATTTCCTGAGCTCAGCTTTGTTGTATAGTCTTGTCTCAGTTTTTTCATTTGTCAGAGAGGGATGCCATTAACATTGATTGGTTGAGTGGGATGCAGCAACTGCGGGCAAGGTAACTGAGACATAATTGTAGCTGTGAAAGGTATGATGGTCAGCATTTACTGGTCTCTGCTAAGAGTGGTAGGTGCACTATCTTCTCAAGGCCAGCTGAATGTGCTCTCTGTTGTAGATGCTGTATTGATTCCTAGTTAACCGGGAAACGGGAAGCTCAGAGAGACGATCCAGCTTGCTTCAAGTCACTCAGCTAGTGAATGATGAGAGCAGGGAGGAAATGTTAGGGCTGTTTAAAAACAAATTCTGGATTTCACTATTGATGTTCTTAGCTCTTCATCTTCTCCCTTGTACCTGTTATGTGTGCTTGATGTTTTATTGAGGTATACCAACGTGGAGTGTACTGATCTTGAGTGCATGGCTCAGAAGATTTACACATATATGTTTGCACATCTATAACCAGCACCCAGATTAAGAGGCTAAGCAGTTCCAGTACCCCCAGAATCACCTCATTTCAATCACTTCTCATCCCACTTGGCAGTTGTGGGAGCTCTGTCTGTAAGATATGACAGTTTGGGTACTGAAGTTTGGTCATTTTCAAGAGTGTGAAGGGAAGGGAGCAGACAAATCAAATCCCTGCCAGGCTGAGGTGAGTGGAGAGGGTGTTTTTCTTTTAAAATACATGGGTGGTTTTAAGGAGAAATTGAAGTAGTTCATTTAGACAATTGTTTTGGTAGCCGGCCCCATGTTTGTGGTTCCCAACGTGACTTGAGATATTATTTTAAGTGGGCAGATGGCTTTTTGATAGCTTCTTTATCTTTTGATCTCAGCTCTTGCAAAGGGGAGGCTGGTGTGCACTGCAAGATCAGCGATAAGGTTTTCTTTGTAGGTCGGTGGCTTTCTTGGCAAGTACATTTCAACTTGTTGTTGTCAGGCCTGTGTGCTGCTGCTGCTGCTTTGGAGCGCTGTTGAAGAACAGCTACCCCCTGTGATCTAGCCCTCTGGGGAAATGGTGGTGGACCTCAGGGGATACCCTTTTCTTACCTGTGGTAGGCCTTCTGTCGAGGGCTTCAGAAATGCTGGCTACAGGCCTCCTGTCCAGCTGGGCCTTGACAAGTGGGGGTCAGGAGAGATGTTTGACAGCCATGAGGATATAGTCCAGAAGGCTCAAGCATGCTTTTTTTGGTTTGCAGGACCAAGTTTCCAGTAGCCATTAGGTTTAGAGATAATCCATCAATGAGCATTTTTTTTTGGGGGGGGGGGTAGGGTCTGTTGTGTGCTGAGCACAGGACTAGGAATAAGCAAAGAAGACACAGACTGGTTTTAAGATACCCAAGGGATTGTGCTAAAGGTGGCAAGGCATATGTAAAGCCTTACCAACTGACACATGGCTAGGCCCCTTTTCTTTGCTGAGCACTTTGCTGAGTATTTTTGTATAGCCTCACTTATTCTTGCCTGGTTTCTGTGAGCTAGACTGCTTTTAAGCCCTCATTCCTGCCTGAGTAAATAAAATAGCATTTGAGTCCTCTGTGCTGGGACTAACAAGGGAAGCAGGCCTGCTGTCAGTCTTGGCTTTATACTTTGAGGAGGTGTCCTATTCCTCTTCAAAATAGAGAGCACTGAAAATCTGACCGGCCCTGAACACCCTCACTGACCTCTGGTTTGGCTTCTGCTGTCATCTGGTCTTTGTGTTCCTGAGCTGTCACCACATCCCTTCCTTCTGTTACTCCTCTTCCTCTGGATCTTTGCTCATACTGTTTGCTTCACGAAGAATGTGTGTCCTGTACCCTCAAATTCTCCTCATGTAGGCCCTTCAGTTCTAAGAGGGATTCCTCAGGGAAGCTTGTTCACCCTAGCTTCTTTACATCCCTAGTTTTATTCTTAGCACTGATCAGCACAGGCAGGTCAAGTTAGAGAATGTCACAGAGCCTGGCATGTGAGCCTTAGCCCAAGTTCGGGATCATCTTCCTTCCACCCTGCCTGGTAATCCTGGGCTTTCTTTGATCCACCCTGGCGCCTCTTTTATGGACTTTGCCTTTTGCTTCCTCAAACATAATAGAAACCATCAGAATGGAACTCCCTGTCACTAGAGCCCCCGACTCTGAACACTGACACTCCTCACATTGTCTCCATTTTAGGCCAGTCCGTGTTCTTTGTTCCAGAGCTTTAGTTTTTGCCATTCTGGAGAATGAGATTGTAAGCCTCGTTTCTGTCTTGTCAGGCCTTTTTCCTGTCCGCTCACCTGATCCTGTCTGTTGACCTATCCTCAGGCCAGAGCCTCTGTCTTATTTACCAAACTACCTCATCCTCGCCTTCTCATCAGGATCACCCTTGTCCCCCTCACCTGAAGAGTCACATGCCCTTGCTTCCTCTACTCACATCACGTGTTCATTAGTCCGTGGTGTTGGCCAAACTGAGAAGGGTTTGTGTCTTTCATTCATTGTTGAAATGGCTGACTAGTTCCACTGAGGTCACCTATCCCTGGCCTTGGGACCACACTCCACTGGTTTTCCTGAAAATCTCTGGCCCTTCTCTTTCTCCCTGTTCTTTCAGCCTCAATATCTTCACTTGACTGAAATCTTCGGTTTCTCAGGCTTAACTGTCTCCCTCACAGTGTTCCCTAACAACCTCTTGTTTCCTGACCACACACGCCCCTCACTTGTTTTCTAAGCATCCTTAAACCCTTGCTGCTTCTAGTCTGTCCAGGGCCTAGTGTTGTAGCATGCTCCTTCCTTTTCTAAAGACTCTGACTTGAGTCTGTAGTGAGACCTTTAGTAAGGGATTATTGGGTGACTGCACTGCTAGACTGTAAGCTCCGTGAGGGGTAGGGACATGCTCTGCATTGGTGACCACTGTATTCTCACAGGCCTGCCATGGTGCATGGCACTTAGTAGGTGCTCAATAAATATTTGTTGAAATAATGAGTTTGAGTATTTTTTCAAATGTCTCCACATCAAATTCTAAATTTCATAGTTGGGTTTGCTCACCAGTGTGTCTCAATATCCCTGACGCACAGCAAAGCCTCAGGGTTTTTTAAGTATACCTGTAACTGAATGCATAGCTGAATTGGCAGCCTCAGGGAAATGAAAACAATTAGAATTGAAACAGGGTGGGTTAAGGGGTCATCTGAGTTGTCTGGAGAGAGGATTTCATGTGAAAGTGATGTCCCTTTGTTCTACAGAAACTGGGTAGGGCATCATGGTTAAGGCTGTGGGCTGGAGGCTGCACACCTCAGTGGTAGAGCAGGAATCTGAGCCTGTGTAGTCCTGCTGGTGCTGCAGTTTGGAACTGCAGTACTAGGCTAGCTGATGGGCCCTGCCAGCTGGGCATGGCTGGACAAGTTGCTTTCCTTTTCAGAGCCTCAGTTTCTTTCAGTGGGAATTCAGAAGGAATTAGTTTGAAGCACTTTATTGGTGCCTTTTCATGTTTCCCCATTCTATTCAACAACTCACTGAAGAATTACTACCATCTCTTCTTTATAGACGAGAAAACTGAAGCATAAGAGGTTACGTAATTTGCCCCAGGTCACACAGCTGATATGTAGTAAAGCTGAGATTATTCAACCTTGCATTTTCTGGCCATTTATTGGGGTGCAAAAGTTTGCTAGCTTCCATCAAACATTGAAAAATGGTGTAGGAAATAATACTTTATGACATGCAGTAGAGGTAAGTATTATTTTGAAGAACAACTGTTTCAGTTCTCAGTGTGTCTGTGTCTGTATTTACTCGGGTGGATGTGCTGGGTTATGAGGTAAAATGGTTTTCTCACCCTGGGCTGTGCCCATAGAAGTGTCAGTGAGATAAAAGAAGCCTGAGGCATGGTAAGTTGCTCCACTGTGCACAAGTTCTAGAGTTGAGTCTGACACTTGTCAGAGAAGGCAAGACTGTCCTACATAACTTTGTGGCTTTCATAGCCCCTCCATGCTCCTCCCCCACTCCAAAGCACATGGCTTAGGGTAACTAGAATTTCAAGAATCTCGGAGCAACTTTCTAAAGCCACCTACCCCCCAAACAGCATCATCAGGTTGTCTCCATGGGAGCTGGGCTCTGCTCTGTCTCCCTTTGGGGTTCAGCACATGACCCACTTTGGGCAAGTAAAGTTCTTTGAAACTGGGAGTGCTCACATAGGACCCAGATGGTGGTGGCTGACTGAGTTTACTTTGCATTTCTCTTTGGGGCTTGATGGCCCTCACTTTCTCATTTAATCTTTATCCTGGCAACTATTCTTTCTGTTCTGTCTTGATTGGCCTGGCCTAGGGCCTTTGCCACCACTTTGTGAAGTCTTGCCCCGTGGTCTCCAGGTACTGTCTGAAGTCAAGCAGCCATTGAATTTCTTAATGGCAGGAAGACTTTTCACACTCAGTAGAGTAGGCCGTTCTAGGTAAGGTGAACTTGACTCATATTCACAGACACTCAAATAAGGTATGACAGGACACCCCCAGCAGTGTGTGCTGTGGTCCACAGTGTGTATTCACTGCCCTTGAGAGGATGCCACATGACATTTGTAGGACTGGTGCCAAAAGAGCAGGTTTTATTCTTGAAAATTAACAGGCACACTGCAGGTACAGTTTTGTTCTTAATTTCCCTACCCGTTTTTCTAAGAACTGTTACTGATCATGTTCCCTTACTTTCCTCATTGTGATTGCAGTCACAAAGGCCTCCAAGTTTTTACCATGAAAAACAGTTGAGAAGTTTTACACACACACATGCACACACACACACACACACACACACACACACCTACTGTTTGAGATAGTGTCTTCAAAATGGGGCTGTTTCGGGATGTTTTCAGTATGAAGTGTAGTGGTTGTAGACAATTCCTTCATCTGGAAGAAGGACAAGTTGCTGATTTGAAGGATACATGTAAGATTTTCGAATGACCTTGGTGTAGTAACAAAAAAGCTCACAGTGTAGGAGGTGAGGCACAATCTTTCCTGCCTCCTGCTTTTCTTTTCCGCCTTTTGAGGTTGGGAAAACAACTTGCTTCTGCTGAGGTGGCAGATCTTGGTTTGGGCTGATACTTGAATGGCTTCAGCAGTGAAGAGGTGTGGTGGCCGAAGAACTTTTTTTTTTTTTAATTATTTTTCTTCCTTCATCTTCCTAGAAGTCTCTTTTTTGCTAGTGGCTGCTGTGACTTTTCTTTTCGCTCATATCTATGACTTAACAGAAGCTTGGTTGTCATACAAGTCAAGATTGAGCCAGATTCCAGGGGATGCTTGTGTAGGGTCTGTCTCTGGGAGGAAGGGCTGGCTTTCTGTCCAGTTGGAAGTGTTTGTAAAGAGTTTTGCTTTAGAAGATCCCAATAAGATAATTTAATAACAAAAACAAAGGAAGCTATCTCTGCTAGGTAGAAGTCACATGGAGCTGTGGATCCAAAGGCCTGGACTTTAGACCCAATGTAGTGACTGGCTCAGGACTAAAGTGGTTTTCCCTGAATCTTCTCATCTGTGTTGTGTGGGGGTTTCTGGCTGGGCTCCCAGAGCCACTTCCCCAGATTCTCTAGTATCCAGATTGAAGCACCTTGCTTGGGTGGGATGCATGAGCCCTAGACCTCTTCCAAAGATTCTAGACTCTAGGCCCTCATATTAGTTAAAGCTCTTTCCTCTAAATTGCTTATGAAAAGTTCCTGAAGTCACCCTCTGGCGATAGTCTAGCCATATGTGCTATGGTACTGGAGAAAGAGTGAACATGTGGGTGATGGGCAGGTGAGAAACAGCCTTCCTGAAAGGGACGGGGAATCTACATGTGTCTGCTATTTTGAGATAGGGCTGGAGACTGGGTTAAGTGTGATCACAGTGTCTCTTATCCAAACAGCATCAGCTTGTTGGTTAAAACATCTGAGTTTTGATCCTGCCTGTGCAACCTTGAGTTAGCTCCTTAGACCCTGCTTCATCATCCTCAGACAGGAATAGCAGAACTGCCCCATTTCAAAGGATTTACACCTCCCTTGCAGTCACCCTGAGTCTTAAATCATACATGTGACACATGTAGACCATTGGCTAACACCAGAGTATGGTGAATGAGCCTGCTAGGGGCATTCTGTTTCTGTGAAGGTAATACTTTTGATTAGACATTTGATTAGGTATTTTCTCAGTTGCAACTTTTTCCTAAGTGTCAATAGTGCCCTGTCACCTCATAGGAAGAAAAAGTTGTGATTGTTTCAGTTCCCTTCAGGCCTCTGAATCCTGTCACCATTGTTCTTGGAATCATTGCTTCCTCCATTTGTCTTATTTGATACTCAAATGTAAGAATAAGAACAGTGATTACTTTATGATTAATTCCAACTCCTGGTAGGATCTGGCTGAAATACTTGGCTTATGCCACTTGGGGATCTAACTTGGCCCACAGAGGAGCAGTTAGACCAATAGACTTCTCCCATTGATTTAGCTACTGCTGTGTGCCAGGCCAGATATCTGGCTTTTGATCCTTACTCTTAACTTTCCTATGGTCCATATGTTGCATGCAAGGAGGTGATGGGTCCTGGCAGGCTGGAATGGGGACCAAGGAGGGGTGGAGTAGGGGACCAGCCTTTCTGACTCGCCTTTCATTCTCCATTTACCTTCCTTCACCTCTGCTGCATTCTGCCCCCCCCCATCTTTTCTGTCTTCTCTTCCCTAAAAAATGGCTTCGTGATAGTCAGGAACAAACCCTAAATAAATGATACCAAACTGTCCATTGATATTTGGTTTGTAACCATCAAATAAAGGAAACAAGCTAGCTACTCTGTAGGAAGGGAATGGCTACATAGATAATGTCAAGGCCATTTGATAGGAGCAGGAAGCTGTTGTTTTTTTCAGTGTTTGCAAAAGTCTGTCATGGTGTTTCTTATTGTTTACTGGACAAAGACAGCTGTGGAAGCACGTATGCAGAATCTAAATGGTTTCAGGGAATGTCTGGAATGAGAATTTCCACATAGTAACAGTGGTTGCCTGTGGCTCATAGGTTTGTTTTGTTTCCTGCATCCTTAGGCTTTTCTGTCTCTATGATGACTGTATAGGACTTGTACGACCAAAGGTTTAAAAAGCAGCACAAGAGAAAAAGGCAGCTGTTAGGTGAAGACAGGCCACCACAGAGACACAGAAAGTGCCCACGAGTGTTAGAGCTGTGCTGTCAGGGTGTCAGATTTATATGCCGTCTCATCTGCCCCACAGGCCTCTTGAAGAAGAGCTGAGGATGAAGAGCATGGATGATAATACCCTAGTGGGTAAGCATCTGGCAGGCTTTTAATACCTTAATTATTTTTCATGGTTCTGGGGATGGAACCCAGGGCCCTTGTGCATATGTTAGGCAAATAAATGCTCTGTTACTGAGCTATGTTACCTAACCTTTCTAGTGGCCTTTTATCATTTCTTTCTGCCTTGTTTCTTTCTATAAAAAAGGTCACTTTCCTTTGACTACCACAAAAGCTTCCAATGTAAACTTCCAGTTAGTTTCACAGATGAGCAGAATTAGGCTGCCTCTCCAGCTGACTCACTTCAACATTGCCCTTCTCTTCTTTCTGGCAGAACATCCTGATGTTCAAGAGTCACTGGGTCCCCTGGTCGCCCCCACCCCTCTTCGTCCATGGCCCCAGATGACACTTCAGGTAAGCAGATCCTTGTAACCTTGGTGTGCATAGCCTGATAGGAAGCTCCCAGAACACAGCTGTACCTAGTGGTAGAACTGACAAGCTTCTGTCTATTCTAGATGTGAGGGTAGAGGTGGGAGCCGATCACAGAGCCCAGAGTTCGATGGGGCTAAGGGAAAGCTGAAATCATTCACTTGGGATTAACGGTTAATTAGCAAACATTTAGGCAATACCTGTTTCCTGTTATAGACGCTAGAAACCTAACACAAATGACTCCTGTATGGGGATTATATGTTTGGGCAGAGACATCATGAAATAATAGATTAAATATATGATATTTTAGATGAAGACACTTGCTTAGGGAAAAGGAGGGAGAGTATGGTGATATATTTTATAGTTAATAAAATCAGTCTGGAACATCAGAGAACAGATTCACCCACAGTCAAGCCACGAGGGGAAGACAGTTGGTAACTCAGGCCTTTAATCTCAGTACAGGAAAGGCTGAGTGGTGATCTACGCCTTTAATCCCATAACTCCAGAGATAGAGAACTTGCTGTGTTTCTGGGAGTTCAAGGCTAACTACCAAGTAGTAGTAGCTCACATCTGTAATCCTAACTCTAGGATTATGGTGCAGAGTTGAATCCATAAGTGAGACAACTGGATGGAGAAAATATTGAAGGCAGATGTAGGCAGACAGTGTTGTATTCTGTAGAAGCGATGAACCAGACTGAGGACTCCTGAGGATAGCATTTACCCTGAGAAGCTGGCTGGGGGAGAATTGACTGTGCTGTTTCCTCTCTCTGATAGTCTGCCTTTCCCCAATATCTGGCTCTGAGTTTTCACTAACTACCGACTAGAATTCGTGTTTCAGGAGTGAGAGTGTGAGAGAGAGGAGGGATGGAGGGGCCTGAGAGAAGAGGCTCTAGAGAAATGTAAGGTGAGAGGATGGTTCCCATGGCAAACTAGGCAAAGAGCACTCCAGGCAGGTGTTGAGCTTGCAAGGTGGCCTTCGACTACTGTACGTACAAATAAGAAGACTGAGCCAGGCACCCTTTTAATCCCAGCCCTTGGGAGACAGAGGAAAGCAAATTTGAGTCCAAGGCCAGCCTGGTCTACAGAGTGACCAGGATTACACAGAGAAACCCTGTCCTGAAAAACCATCCCTCCCCCCTAAAAAAAAAGAAAGAGGAAAGAAGGTTGTGGTGGGAGCAGAGTGAGGACAGAGGTCAGGGACATAAGTGGTCGGGAACAGACTGCGGGGGGGGGGGGTATGGAAACCAAGGTGAGGATGTAGACATTTTTACTCTCTATTCTTAGGGAGGAGGACGCAAGGAGGGAGGGTCATGAGCAGAGAGGAATAATGTGACCCGCTGTGGGGCACAGCAGGAGGAGGGTGAGAAGCAGAACATCAGGGAAGAGGAAGGTGCTGAACCATGATGCTGTTGGCAGGGGAGGAAGAAACATTTAAAATGCATGCACTTTAACTTTTGTTTATACAAATTTAAAAGTAAAAGTATATATAAAAGTAAAGAGACTAGTATAAGGAGCCCACATCACCCAGATTCAACACTTAGTTTTATGTGTCTATTCCTACCTCATAGCATAGCCCGTTCCCTTTCCATTTCCTATAGAATGTTTTCAGGGGAAAAAAATCCAGATACCATTCAATTTGTGAATGCTATAGTTTGTTTCTCAGAAAAAATAGCCACAAAACAAAACAAAAACCCCAATATTGTTCCAGCCATGATAGCATCTCTGAAAACTAACAGTATTCCTTCATATTAATGATTGGGTTATTGGTCCTGCTTCCTTATATGTATTCCCAGGATCCAAACAAGATATTTTCTGTTCTCTTCTCCCCTCCCCTCCCCTCCCCTCCCCTCTCCTTCCTTCCTTTTTGGTTTTGGTTTTGGTTTTTCAAGGCAGGGTTTCTCTGTGTAACTCTGGCTGTCCTGGAACTCACTGTATAACTAGACTGGCTTTGAACTCTTAGATCCGCCTCTATCTGCCTCCCCAGTGCTGGGATTAAACTGCTCAGCTGATACATTGTATTTCGTCTTGATAAGTCTTCACTTTTTAATATCCCAAACTTTCTTCATTGCCTGTTTATCATGCAGAGTTCTACACAGTCTGTGTTTGGCTGATTACATTCAGGTGGAATTTTAAAATTTAAATGACATTTATTCACTTATTTATTGTGTGTGTGTATCTGTGTGTAAGTGCATGGGTGTGTGCATGTCACATTGTGTGTGTGTGTGTGTGTGTGTGTGTGTGTTGAGGTCAAAGGACAACTTGTAGAAGTCAGTTCTCTCCATCTGTAGTACAGGTCCTGAGAATCAGACTCAGGCTGTCAGGCTTGGCAGCATATGCCCTTACCTACTGAGCCGGCTTACTGACCATGACCTTCTTACTCTATTTTTATTAATTCATTAATTTCATTTACTCCAGTGTTTTATTAAATTATATTTACTAAACCATTAATTCTGCTAACTATATTTGTTAAATGTTGTCTAGCATTATGAATTGACTTAAACAGAACTCATTTCATTAAGTTCTATTAAATTCTATCATTCTACTTCTTTTATTGGCTGGGCTTTTTATCTAAAGAAAATTATTATACATTCATTTATTCATGGACTCAAAACCAATTTGTTGGCTCTGAATCCATTGCATTTGCTTATTTTGATGCTTACATTGAAGTATCTTTGGCCAGGAAGAGTTGTTTCTTCTTCTTCCTCCTTCTCCTCTTCTTTTCCTATTATCATGCTCCATTATTCTGCAAGCGTCTTCTCACGTCTTGTTCTTTACTTTGCCTACTCCAAACCTGAAGAAAGTAATCTCACTAATATCAAAGACAATTATGAAGTAAATATGAACTTTTTATTAAATTTACTTGTGTGTGTGTGTGTGTGAGAGAGAGAGAGAGAGAGAGAGAGAGAGAGAGAGAGAGAATACAGCTTGTAGGAGTTGGCTCTTTCCTTATCAATACATGGGCCCTGAGGATCAAACTGAGGTCATTATGTTTGGTAGCAAGCCCTGTTAGCCTCTGAGCCATCTTACCAACCCGCAAATAAATATTTTTAAAAGAAAAAAACCATCATGAATTCCTTTGTTACTGACAGTCATCCGCTGAGTACGGATGCCCAGTGAATCTTACCATGTCACCTGCAAAACTTTGTACTCTTTGTACTTGCCTGAACTTGGCTCTATGCATATACATGATAAAGTCTTTGACAGAGAATTACAGGGGATTCTTTAACGTATTTGTGCCTGGAAAACTCTAGGGACTGGGTGTCCATTATTACCAGTTCTTACAGTCTTTTCTTGTCTTCCCCCTTCTATTTTATTCCATCCCCTTTCTCCCCCGTGCACATAATGGAAACAGGTTTCTGAAGTGACCAACAAGCCTCAAGAAGGAGACATCCCCAGAAGCAATCCACCTGTGGCTTTTACCGAGGGCCTCCAGATACCAGCCATCAGGATTCCTCCATCTACCTGTGGCCTGAGTGGCCCCCCCAAGGACCAGGCCTCAGGGCCCGATGCAAGTGATAGAGCCACTGGGCCCTTCCTGGAACCCAGTCAGCAACAGGTGGGGGCCACGTGGGAAAGTGGAGGGGGTCGAAAGGCCCCCATAGCGGGGGCTCTGACCGAGGAGCCCGCTCGGGGTCTGGAGATTGTGAGTGGGTTGGAGGAGTTGCTTGGTGAAGACACCATTGACCAGGAGTTGGAGCAGCTCTACCTGTCTCACCTGAGCCGCTTGCGTGCAGCCGTGGCAGCAGGGGGTGGTGGGGAGGGCTCTACAGATGGGGGCACATCCCCCAGCCATCCCCTGGGAACTCTCACGGACCGTGACCTGATCTTGAAGTGGCCTGGCCCTGAGAGGGCCCTGAACAGTGCCCTGGCGGAGGAGATCACACTGCACTATGCGCGCCTGGGCTGTGGAGTGGAGCTCATCAAGGACACTGAGGACCCTGATGACGACGGGGAGGGTGAAGAGGACCTCTCCATCACTCCATCTAGCCCTGAAGGAGACAGCCCCAAGGAATCACCTCCAGAAATCATCTCAGGGGCACGCTCTGTGGCAGCTATGGGAGATGTGTGGCTCCCATGGGCTGAAGGCTCTGGATGTGACACCCCTGTGGTTCTGGGAACACAGGGACAGTTTCCGGAGAATCCAGAGAAGGGGATGGGCAAGGACATCAACTCTTTGCACATAAATAGGCCCATAGTTGGGGTGATCAGGTCCCCAGTGGAGGCTGAGACAGAAGCCCGGATGGCGGTTTCTACTGAGGGTGCTGGCAGCTTGATACCTATTCCTGATAAAGAGCTGGCTGCAGCAGCTCTGCCAGAGCAGAACCCTGCTCTCCTTAGTCCTCCGGGGACTGGAGTTTCTAGTGTAGCCAACCCTCATGTGATCACCCAGGATGAAGAGGGTGGAAGCCTGAATCTTGAGTCCCCTGAGAGGTCTCCCATGCCAGCAGCCCCTGCAGAATGTGTGTGTGGATTGGCTCCTCAGCTTCGGGGGCCCTTGACCCAAACTCTGGGTGTCCTGGCTGGCCTGATTGTGGTCCCTGTGGCTTTGAACAGTGGTATGTCCCTTCTGGTGCTTGTGCTGTGCCTCTCTCTGGCCTGGTTCTCGTAGGGACTGCCTGTAGGATCAGCGACAGCACATTTCCTCCCTTTTGGGGCCTACAGATTTGCAGTTCCTCTGTCACCCCAAAGAGTTAAGCTGAGATCTGTGGCCAGTACAGTGAGGGACTTTGGTCCTCTGATTTTGAGAGTGCTTGACTCGAGAGAGACCTTCCCATCTCTGAACTCTCTAGTCAGCACCAGGCTTTCCTCAGTAGTACTTGTGGAGTGGAAAAAAATGGTGGATGCTGTAAGAAATTGTAGAATGGAATCAGGCATGCCCCCCCCTGCCCCCGAGCCTGTATTTATTTTTGTATAATTCTCTGGATGAGGGAGAGTGGTCATGAGCTGGTCTTGGGGCACAATTACCCAGAGATATATTTATTAACAGCCAATCTGTGCAACCTGCTGGAGCTTTATTTTTAATTTAATTTATATAGAATACCTATTATTATATGCCACAATAGAGCTCTATGAGAAATGATGTGTCTTGCTGTGCTGGTCTCCTGTTTGGGCCTCAGTGTGTAGGGTGGTCACATTCTGGGGAATGACTATGGTCCATAGTGGGAGATGGCCATGGCCATGCCTACTGCTGCCTCGTCAATGTGTTCTCGAGGATCTGTATCTCTTTGCCTTGTGGTCCTAATATATGTGGTCCTTTGGTTGTGCATATTTTGTCTGTGGGAGCCTGTGTCTGTGGTATATGGGTGGTTGTGGTGGGAGCCAAGAGGAAGGATATTGGCCACATGAAGTTTTGGTGTTAGTCACGTGGCCACATTGGTGACTGTGGTCAGCTGTCAATATGGAGACATGGATTGGCCACAGGGTTTTGAGGCTACTGAAAAAATGGCTTTTGACACCAGCAGGGAGACCTCCCTCACACCCCCAAATGGGGAAGGTCCCAGAAAAGAATTAATGTACTGTGAAAAATTTGTATCAGATTTGTTGTCCACAGACTTTGCATTTCTAGTCCAAACAGGAAACCCAGAAGCTTTAAAAGAAAGATTAGATACATTTATTGCATGCAAATAAAAACTCTTGGCATAGCAAAATAAAACACAATATATTTATTTACTTCCCTTTACAGCAAAAGTTTCAAAAATGGTAATTGTTTTGGTGGTTTATTTATTTATTTAGCAGAGTCTCACACTGGCTGGGATCTCACTGGCATAGGGATCATAGGTGCGCGTCAGCATATGTGCCTAGTGGTACAACTTCTTCTTAAAAGAATCATTGTAGCAGCTTTCTCCACTCTTTTCTATTCTGCCAATACCCCTATGCCTTCCTGAAATAGCCCCAATCTCTATTTTCCCCCAGCAATTTAAAAACATGGTGCTGCTGTTACAGCAACAGTTAAGGCCCGGATCTCATCTTACATGGCCTCCTGGCAGTGTTTGACAGCTGATCTTCTCAATGACCAGCTTTTTCTTCACTTGCTTTCCAGGATGCCACATTTCTCCTAGTTTCCCTCATCTCTCGCCGGCTATTCTAGAACAGTACCCATCAAGTACATTTGCCCAGTAAATGACCATTGAAGAAAACATGAAGGAGCGGACATATATATAAAGAAATACAGAGAATTGTGGCTACAGTCTCAACTTAGCTTCACAAGTATTGATTTACTGAGCACTTCTGCTCTGTGGAAACCAAGTGAGGATCTCACAATCCTGTGGGGTGAGAGCTACAGAGAAGAGGTCTCTGTGCAGTATGCTCAGGGGAATAACAGTAGTTAGTAAGTGTTATGGGTTGGGAAAGCCCAGGACAGGTGCTCAGCCGAGTTGGGAACTCTGGAAATCTTGGAGGATCTGGTATCTGGCCCGAATTCCCCAAAGTGAGGAAGAGTCAGGCAGACAGTGAAGGGGAGGAGAGGACCAATCAGAACAAATAGCATTATAGGGATCATAGGTGCCCGTCAGCATATGTGCCTAGTGGTACAACTTCTTCTTAAAAGAATCATTGTAGCATGGAAGGAGAAAACAGCCAGTGAGAAATTCACATATCTGCTTTTCAAGCATTATTATTATTATTCTTTTATACAGCTTCTCTGTAGCCCAACTTGGTTTTGGAGAATGATGATTCTCCTGTTTCAGCCTCCAGGGGGTTGAGCTTACATCATTAATTACCATACCTGGCCTCAAGAAGGTATTTTGACATCTCAAATATCAATGTCCTTGTCTTAGTTGGGGTCTCTGTTGCTTCTATGAAACACCATGACCAAGAAGCAACTTGAGGAGAAAGGATTTATTTGCCTTATACTTCCATATCACTGCTCATCACTGAAGGAGGTCAGAACAGGACCTCAAACAGGGCAGGGACCTGGATTCAGGGGCTGATGCAGAGGCCATGGAGGGGTGCTGCTTACTGGATTCCTCCTCATGGCTTGTTCAGCTTTTTTTTTTTTTTTTCTGATAGAACCCAGGACTACTGGCCCAGGGATAGCACCACCCACAATGAGCTGGGTTCTGCTCCATCAATCATTAATTAAGAAAATGCCTTACATCTGAATCTTATGGAGGATTTTTCTCAATATTCCCTCCTTTCATGAAACTCTAGCTTTTGTGTCACGTTGGCAGAAAACCAGCCAGCACAATCCAGATCTCTATGGATTTTTATTGATGTGATGTTTTTTGAGATTGGCTGTTGCTTTGTAGCTCCAGGCTACTCTTGATCTGTCCATCCTTCCCAGTGGCCTCCCAGACACTAGGATTACATGCCTGGCTTTGATTTTTATAATTTTGTGATTGTTTGAAAGAGCTCCTTATGCAAAATTGGTTGAAAAAAAGACAAATTACTATCAATGTATAACTTATGAAATGTGTCCCAAAAAGGAGCAGAAATTTTTAAGTACTTTTATAACCATTGAAAAAGCAGATTTTTTTTCCTACACCAAAACTCTGAGCCCAGATAGCTTTGCTAGTTTAAAACCCAAGGAACAAATAATTCTACTTTCTCAAAAGTAAGTCCACAGTATAGAAAAGGAGCGAATGCTCAATTCATTTAATGGGGCTGATAGAATCTTCATATTTTAAGAATTTGATAAACTGAAAATGAATATCAACAAAACCATCTCATGAACACAGACACAAAATTCTAGATCAAAGAATCCAATATACCTGTAACAAATGTCTAACGTGACTAAATTGAGCCATGCATAATGATGTATACTTCACTCCCCATTCCCCACCCCCCAATTTTCTGAAGGTTGAAGCAGGACGATTGCAAGTTTGAGGGCAGCCTCTGCATTAGAATTTGTTCAAGACCAGTCATGCAAAACACTATCAAAAATTGAGGAAACAAGAAAGACCAATTTGAGCTTTTTCTAATGTGTCACGATTTTAATATTTGAAATGGCACAAATACTCTCATTACCATATTAAAGGAGAAAACTACAGGCACTAGAGAGATGACTCAGCAGTTAAGAGCACTTGGTGTTCTTGCAGAGGGCCTGTATTTAATTCCCAGCACCTCCATCGTGGCTCACATGTGTCTGTAAATACTAGTTCTAGGGGATCCAATCCCCTTCTGGCCTCCATGGTGCACATACAGGTAAAACACCTATACACACCAAAAAAAGAGAAACTACAATATTTAGAAATAGTTGGATAAAATTCATCATTTATAATTTTTTTCAAATCTTAGCTAAACAGTCAAATGAACTTTTTTTTTGGGCTGAAAGCTTATTTATCAAGCTTTCTGATGTTCTCCATACTTAGACTGAAATGTTTCTTTGACTTTGACACTGGAGAAAGGCTGCTGCTATCGTTTACAGTCAACATTGTACTCAAGGTCCAGCACAGTAAGACGTGGAAAAAAGAAAACATTGAGGGGCCAGTGAGATGGCTCAGTGGTTAAAGGTACTTGCTATGAAGTCAGATGAGCTGAGTTCAGTTCCTGGGGTCTATATGGTCTAACAAGAGATTTACATACACATAATGTGACACATACCCCTCATACACAAATGTTAGACAAATTTATGAAGAAGAAAACATTTAAACACTGGAAACAAGGAACATAATTATCATTATTTGTAGATCATATACCATTATGTATGCAGAAAAGTCAAAATAATCTGTGGAAGAGCTTAGGATGATTAGTTTAGAAAAATTTCTAGATACAAAAACCTATATTTAAAGGTCTTTTTGGCTTGGGCTGGGACTATAGTTCAGTGGCAAAATGCTTAATAGGTGTGAGACTCTGGTCCTATCACAAGCACCACAAAAATATGTTTTTATATTCGGACAAAGAAAATTTTGATAAACCATTTTTTAATATTTATTTTTATGCAAATTGGTGTTTTGCCTGCACATATAACTCTGTAAGGGAGTCAGATCTTGGAACTACAGACAGTTGTTAGCTGCCATGTGGTTGCTGGGAATTGAACTCAGGTCCTCCGGAAGAACAGTCAGTGCTTCTGACTGCTGAGCCATCTCTCCAGCCCTGATAAACCATTTATAAACAACTTAGAAATTAACAGCTAAGGGCAATGTCTTTTTGGAAAAAGATACAAAATTTAATTGAAAAAATTTAAAGACTAAAATAGATTCACTTATTTAGTGGAAGAGTCAAGGTCATAAAGATGTCAGGACCCTCTAAACCAGCCGTGCTCAATCTGCGTAATGCTGCAACTCTTTAAGTTTCTTGGGTTGTGGTGACTCCCAATCATGAAATTATTTTGTTGTTACTTCATAACTGCAATTTTGCTACTGTTATGAATTGTAAATATCTGATATACAGGATGTCTGCTATATAAACCCTGTGAAAGGGTTGCTCAGCTCACAGGCTGAGAAGCCCTGGTTTAAACTGTTTTGTAGGTCAATGCAAACCCAATCACAATTTGTGAGTGTTTTCAAATTGTGACAAATTAATTCTTTTTTTTTTTTCCTGGCGGGAGCGGCTTTATTGGGAGGGGGGGGCTCGGTCCTTCTTGGCAGCTGCCTTCCTCATGGCTGCCAGCACGTTGCTCAGCTCCTCCTGCTTCCTCTTGGCGCGGATGTGCGTGCTCACTCTCTTCTTGATGAACTTGAGCGCCTGCTTGTCCTTGGACACCTTGAGCAGCTCCATGGCCCGCCACTCGTAGGGCGCGAAGCCGCACACCTCCCGGATCATGTCCCGCACGAACTTGGTGTGCTTGGTGAGGTGCCCGGTTGTGTCTCGGCTTGCTCACGTTCCTCGTCACCTTGTGGCCCTTGTTGAGGCCCACGGCCATAGGGTAGCTCAGAGCCATGGCTGCTTCTCGACGATGGCTGCTGCAACCGACAAATTAATTCTTTAATGTGTATGAGATGACACATTAAAGTACTGAAATCGAGGTGGTGCGATATTATTTCAAGTCTAGGTAAATAAGTGGTCTCAGATAATACTTGTTTGTAGACATGGAATCAGTGATCAAGAAAAGATTCTAGACCAGTAGGGGGACAGCGACACTTTTAATGAATGGAACAGCTGGGGGGGGGGGTCTAGTTTGGAATAAATGAATTTTGATGCCTATATCACAAATAACAACTCTGTGAATTAAAAACATAAATATAAAAAGGAAAATCAAATCACTTTATGATATGACCCCAAGTTGTTCTTTCAGGTCTTGGGAATCAACTTCTGCATTCTCTGCAAAGATAAGCACCTTAACCCAGCTATACCCAGCCCTCAACCATGAAAAACATTTGTATACTCAGGCTAGAAAAGTTTTTCTTCAACAAGAAACAAAAAGCACTAACCATAAATCAAAATTATAAAGCACCAAATGACATTAGGAATGCCTCCTGACCAAGGGATACAAGAAACATTTTGGGAGAAGACAATGGAAGCACATCTAAGTGATGAAAGGCTTGATCCTAGAGTGTACTGAAAACCACACAGAAAAAATCCAGGGCCCAAACAGGTATATTGATGAATTGTGACATTCACAACATGGAATATTGGGCAACAATCTCCAACTGCATGATCTGGGTGAACCACATGGCTATGATGCTGAGCAAAAGGAGCCAAATAAAAGAGTTATGTGAACCATTTAACCAAAGTTTGTAAACAAGTAAAATTAATGCATTACCACATGTCAGGTAATGTAAAGAAAGGTGAGGGGATGATTACAAAGTCATGGGGCAGTACCTCTGTGGAAGGGAGGAATACAGCTGGGAATGAGCCACCAGGCAAGACTTGGGAGATGTCTACCATTCAATACTGTTCACTATGGGTGTGGCTCATGGATGCACAACTTATTTTAATTATTTACTTTCAAAATGTACATTTAAAGGCTGAAGAGATGGCTCGGTAGCTAAGAGTACTTGCTGCTGTTTCAGAGGGCTTGATTTCAGTTCCCAGCACCCACATCAAACTCCAGCCTCTGGCCTCTGTGGGCACCTGCACTCATGTGTACATGAGACAGATACACACACACCTACACATAATTAAAACATGATAAATCTTAAAATGTACATTTGTATTTTATAGTCTCAGGCTACAAATCAGATGTCAAACCAGTGAGAAGAAGGAGTAAGGTATGGAGCTTTTTCACAAGGATCCCAGGAATCTCCTTCTGGTCTAAGGCACAAAGTATAGTGACCTGCATCCTTCTGAAGCTCTCTTGGGTTCAGTCTCTTGCCTTCTTTCCTGGCTGCCCCAGGAGCTTCCATCCCTGTTTATGTAGATGATGCTGTGAGGGGTTTCTAAGGAGGTTTAGAGTGTGGGGGAATTAAATACGACTGCTGGAGCTCCATGCAGTTTATCCGTCATGGAGGGGTTTGTCTAGACAAGGCAGTTTTGTGAAACTGCCTTGCCTTGGCTATCAGGATGTGGGTGATAGTGGGTGACTGAGTGACAATGCAGTGAGCAGGAGTGGCTGGAGTTTCAACACAGGGTCTTGGTCAGGGTCTGGCAGAGTTTGGTCAAGGCTTTTTCTAACAGTCAGAGGTCTCCTATGTTTGCAGGCTGGTCCCCAGGAGGTTCTAGGGCAGGCCTTCTCAACCTGTGGGCTGAGATGTTGCATATCAGATGTTCACGTTACAGTTCATAACAGTAGCAAAATGACAGTTGTGAAGTAGCAAGAAAAGTAGCTGTATGGTGTGTGTGTGTGTGTGTGTGTGTGTGTGTGTGTGTGTGTGTGTGTGGTCTGCATAACATGAACTGTATTAAAGGGTAACAGCATTGGGAAGGTTGAGAACCATCACACTAGGGAGGACATTCATCTTCTTGCCTTCTCAAGTTGTAGATGCATCTTGTTATTTTTGGCTCATGTTTTTGTCCTCGGTTTTCGGAGCCAGTCATGGCTTGTCAAGAAGGGAGTAGAACCTGTGGTGGACAGCATGGCACAGCCAATTGGCAGAGAGTGACTGCAGTGGTCATAACACAGTGAGCATTTTCTCTACCCCTCCCCTGCCCTAGATGCAGCTGAGTGCTTGTCATGAGCTGTTTTCCTTACACCAAACACAGGAGTGTAGACTCTACTCTGACTGCTAGGGAACAGATGAAGAAAGCAAGGATCTGGGGCTCCGTGTTCTCATCAGCCCTGAGCACAGATCACAGTAGCTTTCCTGATCATCTGTTCCCTTCCGCGTCTCATCCGCGGTCCCTGTTCTCTCTGTCTTCAATTTTCAGCTCAGTTGGCATCTGCCTGCATCCTCTAAGTTCTGTTTCCCATGCAGGGTGAGGCCAGCTGACCTTCCCGATAAGTGAAAGTGGGCTTTCCTTTCCTTTCTTTTCCTCAGGGAAGCTTGTGGCCCCACACTGGTGTTGTAGTGCCATTGAACATGGTTAAGCCCCAAACAGCTCACATTATAGCAATGTCCACTTTTGCTAGAAGGGTGCAGCTTACCTCCCAAACAGGAAAGGCTTCAGAAGGTACAGAAGACGGGCAATCTTTTTTTTTTTTTACTTATTTATTTATTTATTTATCTATCTATTTATCTATTTATTTATTTATTTATTTATTCATTCATTTATTTATTTTGTTTTTTGAAACAGGGTTTCTCTATGTAACAGTCTGACCTGTCCTGGAATTTGCTCTATAGACTAAGCTAACCTCATATTCACAGAGTGAAAAATTATTTTAATGTACAGCAATTCATTTTTTATTATATGTGTGTGTTGTGCATGTATGCATGCAGGTGCACATTCCTGTTCATAACTTTGTGAAGGACAGGAGCCAGTGCTGGCTGCTGCCTTCTATTGCTTATTCTTCTGAGGCATGCTCTCTGCTGACGTCAAGCTGCATTTTTAGGTTTTGCTGCCAGTCAGAAAGCCCCTGAGATTCTCCTGTCTTACCCCTCCCCAGGGCTGGGTATACACAAGATCACACCATATGTGGATGCTGGCATCGTAGGTCAAGTCTCACGGTTGTATAGCAAGTGCTCTTAACCACAGAACCATCTCTTCAGACCCCAACAATTGAATTACAAAACCCATTTATTTTGTGTTGGGAATGTTTGTGTACCACAGGCGTGTTTGGTGCCCTCAGAGGTCAAAAGAGCATAGGATCTCTTGGAACTGGAGTCATAGATGGCTGTGAGTCACCATCTGGTGCTGAGGATGGAATCCAGGGCCTCTGTAAGAGCATCAAGGGCTTTTAAACACTGAGACACATCTCCAGCTCCTCCCACAACATTTTTGAATGTAAATCGTGACTGTCAAATTTATGCTAATCACTTGCTTAAGTGGGTGTATCATACACATGAGAGAAAGCAGCTCAAAGTAAGGGAACAGCAGAGAGGAGACTGTAGAAAGAAAGCAAGGCTAGGAACCGGGAGTCCCCCTTCTTGCTACCTTGCCTTGCTGCCCTGTCCTATTAGCCCTTTAGAATGCCAGTCTAACTTCAGGCTTGGGCAACAAAGCAGGCTACTTTCAGAGCAAGTAGCGTGACTGGAACCAAAAATAAACTGGTACCGGAGCTCCTTGGCTGAGTTTAGTTAGACCTTGAAAATCTATAGGACATAACTGACATTTGAAAAGATTAAAAAACCTCAGTTTAATAAGCGAGGAAAAACTAGATGGATGATGGAATCTGTAAGAATGGCCCCATTACCATGAAACTGACTTCCTGTAACAGAGCTAATGAGCATCCCTAGACTCTTGTCTAGAAAAAGGTCAGAACTCACCTGTCTTCTTTGGCCTTTCTAATTACCTTGCAAGAAAAGGCTCAGAATTATTTTTTTCAAAACTCAAGGGCCTAAAAGCTCTGCTCTCTTGTTGCTTTCTTACCTAAAGCAGCCAGACGGGTTCTAACAAAACCTAGCTTCTAACAAAACTCCTGACTTATATGCTTGGCTCAAGGACCACCAGCAGAGATGGAGCTGAGAACATGGACAGCATAGTTAAGGGGTTTTGTTGCCTTTGTCATCGACCTGTCTGATCCCAGCACACCTTGTTCACATCTCCACACTGCAGGAACCCCTCCCCGACTTCCAGAACTCCAGAATGAAGATCCAGTGTACATGTCCATCACAGAGACTTGAGACCTTGCAAGCAGAAGCCACCATGTGAATAATGATCCACAGAGCTCTATTGAACCTTCTCCGGAAGCAAGAGGTTCCTAGTTCAACCACGGCTCAAGCTTAAGATAAATAAACAGATGAGAGTGAATGCAAGAAAATTCATTAAGACACATTTTGACACTACAGCTGTGACTCTCAACTGTGGGCAGTTTTGTCCCTACAAGACATGTGGCACCCTCTGGAGACATTTTTAGGACTCAGAACTAGGGTAAGTCAGGGATGCTGTCAAACATTTTATAATGCACAAACAGCCCTCTGTTACAAAAGATTTATCCAATCTAGATTGCCAAAATCATTTCCAAAGAGGGATGGAGTAAAGGCAGAGGTAGCAGCGGGATGAGAGTAATTAAATGAACTGAAATTAAAATTTTAATTAATTTAAAAAGGAACAGTGCTGAAAAGCTAGCAATGCTACAAAAGCATAGGGCTAGATGGCCAACTGGAGAAAGACTGTGGTGCTAGCAGAGAGATCCGGAAGGACTGTGATCTGAAGTCTCCAGTGGCCCAGGCAATGGCCATCCTCCCAGCCCCTTGACCTCTGCATCAGTTCAGGCACAGCAGAAAGGTCATGAGTGTCT
>PVIH01017025.1:0-43403 GCA_004025045.1 Sigmodon hispidus
AAGAAAGAAATTGAAGAGGATATCAGAAAATGGAAAGCTCTCCCATGTTCCTGGATTGGTAGGATCAACATAGTAAAAATGACAATTCTACCAAAGGCAATCTACAGATTCAATGCACTGCCTATCAAAATCCCAACACAATATTTTTTGGACCTTGAAAGAACAATACTCAATTTCATTTGGAATAACAGGAAAGCCAAGACTGCCAAAACAAGTTTGCTCAAAAAAAAAAGAACCTCAAGAGGCATCACCATCCCTGACTTCAAGCTATATTATAGAGCTATAGTAATAAAAACAGCTTGGTACTGGCATAAAAACAGATTTGGAGGTCAATGGAATTGAATCAAAGACCCTGATATTTACTCA
This sequence comes from Sigmodon hispidus, assembly GCA_004025045.1. NCBI lineage: Eukaryota > Metazoa > Chordata > Mammalia > Rodentia > Cricetidae > Sigmodon > Sigmodon hispidus. Next base: position 367 of record PVIH01017025.1, read on the forward strand.
CACACCTATGAACATCTGACCTTTGACAAAGAGGCCAAAAATATCCAATGGAATAAAGATAGTATATTTAAAAAATGGTGTTGGCATAACTGAATGGTAGTTTGTAGAAAAATGCAAATAAGTCCAAACCCTACACAAAACTTAAATCCACATGGATCAAAAGCCTCAACATAAACCCAGCTACACTGAACTTGATAGAAAAAAAAGTGAGAAATACCTTCCAACACATTGGCCCAGGTGGCCATATCCTAAATATGACACCAATTGCACAGAAGAGCAATCAATAAGTGGGACCTCCTGAAACTGAGAAGTTTCTGTAAGGCAAAGGACACTATCAATAAGACAAAAGAACAACCTACAGAATGGGAAAATGTCCTCACCAACCCTACAACTCAGAGAGGACTGGTTTCTTAAATATATAGAGAACTCAAGAAACTAGGGCCCCAAACCCTTAATAACCCAATCAAAAAGTGGGATTCAGAACAGAAAAGGGAATTCTCAACAGAAATACAAATGGATGAAATGCACTTGAAAAAGTGTTCAACATCTTTAGACATCAGAGAAATTAAAATCAAAACAACTCTGAGATACCACCTTATACCTGTCAGAATGGCTAAGATAAAAAACACAGAGGACAGCCTATGCTGGAGAGGATACAGAGTGTGGGGAACATTCCTCCACTGTTGGTGGGAATGTATAGTGGTATAACCACTCTGGAAGGCAGTATGGCAGTTTCTCAGAAAACTGAGAATCTATCTCCCCAAGGACCAAGCAATATCACTATTAGGCCTATACACAAAAGACGCACATTTGCACTTCAAAGGCATTAGGTCAACTATGTTCATAGCAGCATTGTTCATAATAGCAAGATCCTATAAACAACCTAAATGCCCCTCAAAGGAAGAATGGATTAGCAAACTATGGTACATCTGCACAATGTAGTACTACTCAGCAGAAAAAAACATCCTAAATTTGTTGACAAATGGATGGATTTGGAGTACATACTCCTGAGCAAGTTTTCACAAGCCCTGAAATATAAGCAAAATGGTTTATTATATTTTAACAGTATATTCCTTGGTTGCTCATATAATATGTAATTGTATTGAAAGTTTTTCTTATTGTTCTCCTAAAAAAATAAAAATGTGGGGCTCTAAGAGGCCATCAGGAGATTCTGAAGAAATGCCACAGAGTCCCACACAGCTGGGGCAGACAAAGCAGAGAGGGAGACCTCCTGTCATGGAACTTATCAGGCTGATATTTATATATTCAGGTAATGTTTATTATTCCAAAGCCACTTACGGTACAGAGGGTATTTAGAGGGGAAAGGGGAGAAACAGTGCTCAGGAGAGGTCCAAACTGAGTGGTCCTTCCTAATCACACCACAGGTCAAAAAAGGGCCAGGCTCTTTCCTCTTCTGGGGTTCTTTCCAGTTGACCATGCCCTACTTGGCTCCGGTCCTTGACGTCATCAGAGTGTACCTGGGTAGCTTCTGGTTTCCCGCTACATCTCCCCCTTTTGTCTAAATAAAAAAGTTCTAAACTAAGTATAAAACTATATACTACAGGGATCATCATAAGGTTGTGTCTGGGGAACAGAAAGGCACTAACATAAGTGAGGTCAAACTACAGCTAACAAAAAACAAATACAAGGTGCATTTTAATGTCTATAATGGTGATACAAGGCAATGCACAGGGATTGCTTCAAAGCTGTTTATCTCGAACAATAAAGTTCTACTACCTGAGTATCTTTGCTGAGATGTGAAGTAATAACAACCTCAACTATCCAGTCTTCAATATCATCAAGACCTGAGAAGGAAAATATATTACCTGAAGTCGGAAGCATGAAAGAGTAACTTCCAAGATTTAGGAGAGGACAATGACATTTAACTACCTGGACAGTCATCCACACCTCTGTACAGGGGGAGCATCCACCGTTTTGGCTTACTGGCCTAGGATATCTAACAAGTCTCTATAAAAGCAGGGTATTTTGGGGTAAGACCATCTTATCCTGTCCAGGCAGGTTTCGGCAGTCTCTATCCTTCATCCTGCTCGTCCATATCGGACAGTGCGCACACTGACAGCAATGGGGGCAAGTGCAGTCCTTTGCTCCTCAGGCCATTATTCACCAGACAAGACAATCTCTTTGCAAGATGTCTGTGATGCTCAACACCACCTTGGGAAAGGAACAGTGATGTCAGGAGTTATGTCTCTCAAGGCCAAATTCTAGATAACAAAATCTTGAATGCCATATTCTCTCAGTCTATGAAGTGGTTGGAGACGCCTATCTATCTGGTATATTCTAACATGTTTCTGAAAAGCCTGAGTATCCTGACTGTTAGGTGGCAAATCTGAGTAGCCATAATCTGCAATTCCAGTCAGCCAAGAAAGTAAAGCTTACATTGTAAGAACAGGCATTCCAAGAATGAGTGTACAACTCCTACATAATAATTTCAAGTATGACAATCTTATGATTATTAACCAAGATACATATTTTGTATGAAATGACAACAATATTCTAACTATATATCATTGTATGAAATATCTAAACAGAGTTATATAAAACAACTTGTATATATAATACAACAAATGTTATGACTAGCATAAATAATTTGAGGTAAAAATTGCATTATGAAAATGACAGTGTACTTAATACACATCAGTGTGCAAAATATTTTAAACAGAGGTAGACACATGTGCAAAATAAGGTAATTATACATTCAACTTTGTATCAATATACATATTATCCCAATCAAACATATAGATTAATTTCCCATTTGTATCAGTTTTCAAACATCTGTACCATAGTCAACTTTGTGACAATATACATATTATCTCAATCAAACATATAGATTTATTTCCCATTTGTATCAATATACAAGCATCTGTGACATGGCAATTCATTTTTCATTCATCCTTTGGTTAATAGATGTTTGTAGGTATATATAATGATCTCCTATCTATTCTCTTTTATTTTTTTAAAGAAGTTCCTACATCTATAATATCATTCTATCCTCTACCCAAGATTAAATTATAACCATCCTATCCAAATGATAATTGACCATAACCCTCCCTTGGATGACCAACTTATCGGGAGAGGGAGCAGGGGATGTACTCACTCATTAGTGGACTCTAAACAAACAAAAAAGCAAAGCATGCCCAAGCTGCAAACCACAACCGCTGAACAGCTTGGGATCAGAAATACCTTGGAATGATTCCTTGGATCCCACTCCCCCTAGAGGAACACCTGACTCAGTCTTGGTGTTGTAGGGAGAAAACTAGATTTGCCAGTAGTGGAGGCTGAACTAAGCAATATTGAGACTGTGGGACCTTGAGACCACCTGCCAATGAGGGGATGGGGAGATGTAGAGAAGAGAGAATGACTTGATGTGGAGGGAGGGGGAAGGGATCTTGAATAAGGATATACAAGGATAGAAAATATGACTTCCTTGTTCATAATAATAAAAAAGAAGAAAAAAGGAAAAAACAGATGCTGGATTCTTTTTTAATGCAAAAAATGATATTTGCTAATTCAATATGCAAAAAGTTGAATTCACATATCCAGTAAAGTTGCAGAGTAAGAGAACTATGATAGAGTTGAGTATCTTTGTATCCTCTATCATAACTCATGTGTCCTTTGGCCTACCTTCTGTCTTTCCTTATTACCTAAAAACTACCCTCTTTTGGTCTCTTTTATTAATTTTCGGTTTTTTCCCACACACTTTATCCACTTTAGAAGGGTTATGTAACTTTATAGTTTTCTCATTTATTTTGGTTAAACCTCTATCAAATAATTATAATATAGTGTTTGCTAATAAATAATTTGTATTACTGTATATAAAATAAAATATTTTTTTAAAAAATATCCTCATTAGTAGTTGCATTGAAAAAGAAGACAACATATGGCTGGTTTTTTGACTATATGAAGAATTTATGTCCTTCCGTCTACTTGCAGATCATTCTGGATAAAAGGAAGGAATGGAATCTTTGTTTTGGCTAGGATTTACCTACTTCACTTTATACAATGTACCAGGGTTGCATTTTTCTGACCTCTGGGCTGCAAGCTCAAGTCAGTTCTGTCCTATAGCCAAGACTTCATTTGTTCTCAGAGCATCTCTACATCACAACAAGAAACTAATGCTTGCCTTTACCCTGGTTGTGTCTTCAGAATTACTTACTCTTCAAATATCTTTTGAAATTTCTTGACTTGTACTCTTTTATTTCTTGACAATAAATGACAGCATGGAAGAAGTTATGCTTCATTCCATTCTTGTTTGACTTTGGTCAGGTTTTACATGGAAATTTTTGTCCCATGTTGTAATGCCGTCTATAGGTGAAGTTTTGATATCCAGGTTGTCTGTAACCAAAAAACTGACACTTAAGCTTAATATTAAATATAAATGTGGAATAGATATCTCAGATTATTAACACTTACAATTAGATTAACCCATTTCTATTTATTCTTTGCCATGTGGCTCATTGCCAATGGTTTATTATGTAACTTTCTATGTGTTCTACTTCCTTGTTTGCTGGCTGGCATCTCTTCAGACTCTGTACATTTTTCTTTACTTTATAGGCTTAGGGCATGTTTTTAAAAAAAAAAAAAAAAACTTTATTTATTTATTTACCTTGGTGTTTTCCTGGAACTGGAACTACAGACAGTTGTTAGTTGCCATGTGGGTGCTGGGAATCGAACCCAGGTCCTCTGGAAGAGCAGATGGTGCTCTCAACCGCTGAGCCGTCTCTCCAGCCCCGGGCATGTTTTTTTATTATGAAGCAAAATTCATATTTTTTATCCATGTATCCCCTTGTTCAAGCTCCCTTCCCCCTCCCACACCTCCCAGTCATTCACTCTTCTCCCCATCTCCTTAGCTCCTCCCCAGCAAGGGCAGAAGGCCCCAAGGTCCAACGATGGCTTAGATCAACATCCATAACAGGCAAATCTGCTTGCCTCATCCCCACATCAACACTGAGTCAGATGTTTCTCTGGAGGAAATGGACTTCAAGGTGCCATTTGAAGGTGTTTCAGATCCCAAACTGTTCCGCAGTTGTGGTTTGCAGCTTGGACATGCTTAGATTTTTTTTAAGTCCACCAATGAGTGAGCACAAACCCTGTTTATGTTTTTCAATTTCTGAGATCTCATTCAGGAGGATATTCTCGAAATCCATCCATTTGCCTGCAAATTTTAGAATATCTTTTTTTCTCATTTCTGAGTAGTACTCAATTATATAAATGCACCATATTTTGTTAATCATTTCTTCAGTTGAGGGTCATCTAGGTTGTTTCCAGATTCTTGCTATTACAAATAATGTTGCTATGAACATAGTTGAGCTGTGCCTTTGAAGGGCAAATGTGCATCTTTAGGGTGTATGCCCAGTAGTGATATTGCTGGATCTTTGGGGAGAATGATTCTCAGTTTTCTGAGAAACCGCCATACTGCTGCATTCAAGAGTAGCTGAACCAGCTTACACTTCTACCAAAAATGGAGAAGTGTTCCCTTTGCTCCACAACCACTCCAGCATAGACTGTCATCAGTGTCTTTTTTCTTAGCCAATCTGACAGGTATAAGGAGGTATCTCAAAGTTGTTTTGATTTGCATTTCTCTGATGACTGAAAAAGTTGAGCACTTTTTGAAGGTCCTTCCAGCCATCTGTAATTCCTCTGCTGAGAATTCCCTTTTTAGTTCTGAGCCCATTTTTGAATTGGGTAATTTAAAGTTTTGGGCTCTAGTTTCTTGAGTTCTGTCTATATTTTAGAGATTCGTCCTCTATCACTTGAAGGGTTGGTGAAAATCTTTTTCCTTCTGTGGCCTGTCATTTTTGTCTCATTGACTGTGTCATTGACTTCACAGAAGCTTCTCAGTTTCAGGAGGTCCAACTTACTGATTGTTGTTCTTAGTGTCTGTGCTAATGGTGTTATATTTAGGAAGTGGTGACCAGTGCCAATGCATTGGAGAGTATTTCCCACTTTCATTTCTATCAGGTTCAGTGTTGTTGGGTTTATGTTGAGGTCTTTGATCAACTTAGATTTGAGATTTGTGAATGGTAATAAGCTAGGATCTATTTGCATTTTTCTACACACTACCACGTAGCAATGCCAACACCATTTGATAATATACTATCTTTTTCCACTGAGTATTTTGCGCCTCTTTTTCAAAGATCAGGTGTTCACGGTTTTTTGGGATTTTGTTGGGATCTTCAATTTGATTTCATTGATCCATAAATCTGTTTTTATACCAGTACCCTTTTTCATCCCAGGAAACTCTGTTTAATTGTTCTACCTAACATTGTCCTGAAATGCTACAAGTGAAAAAGATTCTTTATTAACCACTGAGACTAATACATTTTCACAGTTTACAGAAGGATTATTTTATGGCATATAATGGCTCATTGAGGATGGACAAGAAAAGAGGGAACAAGGATGGTGTTCATGGACTCAGGCAATCATCTTCAAAAGTGTATCAGACAGTAAACTATGAAGATTTGTGATGACCATCCCATATGAACAAAAGTCACCTAATAGAGGTGATCTCAGTCTCTTCTCAGATTCCAATGTAATCCATTTTTGATGATTTCTGAATTCTGTTTCTAGCAGAAATCACTAAAACCTGTAAAAAGTAGACACTGAAAGTATGTGTTTTGGGGCACTTGCCTATATGTAACACATTAAAAAGACACCAGCAAGAATCCAACAAAGAATGACATAATCAGAAGTTGAACATGACCCAAAAAAGATATTCTGGGCTGATCTGACTTTATGGGAGAGAGAGATCACAGAATGATCAAAGACTTTCTCTACTATATTGTAGGTTATGTATACACATATCAAATGGATTCCTAAAATTTCAAACAAGGTTAGAAGTATTGCTTTCTATTATGTGGAGTCTTAAACTTAGTCAATTATTAGAGCTGGATATGAGAAACTAAATTCTTTTTTTTTTGGAAAGATCATCAAGTGTTCTTCAATGCTGGGTTATCTCTACAGTTGTATTACTTTTTCATGCCTGATTTATTTCAGATAAAGTATACAGCATTCTTTAGACATATTGTCCTGAGCTCAACTTTTAAAATGTTACATAAGGAAGACAGAGAGTACACCAGCAAACAATCTTCATGATTACTTCCTTAACTAGATGTAATAACTGTAGCTAATGAAGTATGTAAAACAAAAACATCAGGCACAGACCAAATTAAAGACCACAGTAAAATTTTGCCAAATAAAAGTTTCCCCAAAAAGGGCAGTACTGAACATTCTTGGATCCCCTGAAATATCATTCTTCCATGAGGAATACTGAACTGTGACCTCAGATGAATTAGCACTTATAAAACCAGAAAGAAAAAGATGTTTTAAAACAGTAAGAGTTTATCTTGTAAGTTATAAGCATTTGAAGGCTAGCAAAAAGTAATACCTGAGTACACAGAACAATCAACCTTCTAAAGCAAGAAGCTTATGCATAGAATTGGTGGGACATGCTGGTGTTCAGTGATAGTTTGGTGTTCTGACCATGAGAAGAAGAGGCAATACAGAGCTAATAAAGTTAAGGAGAAAGATTTTAGAGGTGTTAATTGAAAGTGAACTGAATAGGAGCCAGACCTGAGTTAGAGTTCGGGCAATGTGAAGACCAAGGAACAATAGAGGCAGAGGAGGAAGAGAAAGAGGAGGGGCAAGTGTTAAAGATCATGGGTCACTGGCAAGGAACCATGCAGAATAAGAGGATAGGATAAAAAAGCAACTCATTTCCAGACTTTACTATGTCATCCAGACTCAAATAAGCTACAAATCAAGTCTTGGATTCATTTCAAAGTAGAAGAAAACCAAGGCCTATCTGTTCCATGTTCCACTACACTTACTGACAACTCTACTGGTGACTACGAACCTGAGCCTGAACTTTATACTTAGGCACTCATTGCTGGGTAGCATAGATGAATCGAATATGCAGGAAGAGGGGGCCAAAGATGCACTGGACTATGCTGTCAGGGAGGATCCTGAATTTGTTACTAATATGGCCATACATGTCATCTTAGTCTAGCTTTGACTCCTCCCTGCTGTACCAGTCAGAAGGTACTTCACTGTGATTTACCCCCAGTGATTTGAGCTACATATAATGGCAGTTTCCACAAGCCACTGCCTCCCATTAAGCCTTGCCCTAAGATTTTCTGTTACCTGGAAGCTCTAGAAGATGGAATTTCCCCAAGTTAGATACCCTCTATTAGAAGGTTAAAAATCAGAAATACATGCTGCAGGCAGGATTGTATGTGTTCCTTACTTACTTCCTCTGCCACATTCTTAAAGATGCTATAAATCAGTGTCCTCAAATAGTATGAACATCTTGACACCAGTTTTCTGAAAGTTAGAGTCAATGTCAGCATATAATTTAGTAATCATAAAAAGGATGAATCATTACCATAGCTCCCTTCTTTACATGATTTTTTTATGCCTGTCATTTAGTTTTTACTGTTTATGGGACAATGTTAAGAGCAGCTATCTCTGTTGTCCAGAGCTGGCTAGCCTGTCAATCTATTTTATTTATAATAATATTTATTTATTTATATTTTTATATTTATAAAATTATTAAAATTTATTTAAATTTATATAAAATTTCTTATTTTATTATTACATTTTGTTGTGTAGACTCAACCCTCTTTTTTCTCTCAGGGCCACATCCATGTAAGTAAATATTTTTAAAATTGTGTTAAAGGCAAACTACATGATGTTTTTTTCATTTTTTTTAAATGACCTTTTTTCAAGTTAAAAAATTATTGATTCTTTGTGTTTTTGACATCATGCATCTGATGTCACTCATCTCCAAGTCTCCTCTCATGTTCTCTCTTGCCTTGCAATTCCTTCTACTCAGCTTAACAGATCTGTCTTAAAGTATTGTCTATATATCCAACATATTTTAACTGAGAAATAGATAATTTACTGTTAACTAAAGTATCATGTAAGTTTGTGCGATGGCTTTTTTTAACAGCTTATTGAATAATGACGATCATGAAAGCACTCTGACCTAATCAATAGATTAGTCTGAAACATGATGTTATTAGTAAGTGTTGAAGGCCTCCTTGAAGATGTAGGTCACTGGTGTTGCTTGAATATTAATTGATCTTATAATATAAACTCTGAGTCAGATAATGGCATATAGCTGAAAAATCAAAGAGACAGAGAAATAAGCTATAGCCACTGTTCACCAATCCATCTACTCAGCAGAAGCATGAAAATCCAGACTCCATGAATCCTCAGATTATATTTCTTAAGTTCTCATCCAAATGAAAAGGGAAGGAGAAAGAGAAGAGAAGTGACCAAATTTTGTATCCTCCTGCCTTATAGTCCTTCCTCTGCCCAGTCATATTATTTTCTGATTTAAAATTACTAGGGCTGAGATTAGAGGTGTGTGCCACGATTGCCTGGCTGGTTCTGTTTTTCTTTTAGATCGGCTTGATCTCATGTAGTTCATGATGGCCTTGAATTCGTAGAGATTCAGATTGATCTCTATCTCCCTCCCTTCAGACAAACTTTATTTCTTAAATGGCAAACAACTCATCATCACACAAGGGAAAATTGTATTTCTGCCCATATCTGTCTTTGGATCCTTCTATTCTCAGTACTTGATTTGCTGTAAACCCATTAGCTTCATATTTTCCAGACTTCTTTACCATGATGGAGTAGAACTCTGAAACCTGAACAATATAGAAAAACAAATGTCTATAAAGAGAGACATCTTCATTCAGATATTTTGTGAGTATTAAATAACCTATTAGAGAATCTTAAAGAACTGCATAACAACAGTGCTATGGTTTTTATTTTAATGATATGAAACCTTTTACTAGAGGATGGAGATTAACTTCTGGGTTCAGAGGATTCTAAAATCCTCATCTGCTCTCACCTTAATTTCTCCACAGTTCTGAAAATTTAGTCTGATCTTTCCTGTAAGAAGAGATAAACTTTCTTAAATAAAATATAAGACAGGCAGGATAGTTACACAATCAAAAGATACGTCTATTATCAGTCACACTGAAATTATTGACAATACAGTATTGTAATCTTTTGTATTAAATCATTATTTAGTGAAGCATCTTATTTCCTCTGTCCACTTAGGAATGAATCTCGATAAAATGAAGGAAAATATTCTTTGTTGTGAATGAGATTCAGATAGACTTCACTCATGAGCACCACACTTCATTCAATGTAACAGGTTTGCTCCTTACTGACCTCTGTGCTGCAGATTAAAGTTAGTACTGTGCTATAGCCCCAAGACAGCATGTGTTCTCAGAGCACCTAAACATTACTGAACAGAAAACTTCTACCTGCTTCCATCCTTGCTCATTCATTAGAGTTAGCTACTCTTCCCAAGAATTGAGAAATTTCTGCATCCTGTGTTTCATCTCATTTATTAGTAACATCATACACTTGCAAAGCTTTTCCAAAAGGAAACAAAATATAGTTTTCCCACTTGGCTGTGTGGCTTGGTTGCATTGTGAATGGTATTGCTCATGAATGAAGATGTCCATGAATCATCACCAAACCCACTAATCTTACAATGTAAAAAATATGCATAGCCAGGTCAATCTAGTATTGAAAGTGAATCAGTGTTCTCACCCCATAGGTTATGTGTGAAGAAAATTTCCTCTTTGATGTGATCCTAGGAGAAACCACTTGTATGAAAATCCAATCTGACTTGACCAACTGTCCCTTAAATTACTGGGCTGATTAGCATATATCCTGGGCCTATGTGCACTCAGGAATGTTTATAATCATGTTAGCTTGTAAAAATGCATATAATATTTTATCTACAAAAGTGTAGGAGTATAAACACACTTAATGAGTATGTGTATGTTTTGTGTTCTAATGACAAAGGTGGAAAAATGCATATGTGAAGTAGCTATGAATTGAAAAGTGAATATATTTATACGTATGAAAAGACTATGGTAACTTGTGAATATATATGTGGATGGTTTGGAGTATATACAGCCCCTTGGTTTTAGGTATATGTGTACACACTAAAATTTAGAAATGTTCTTTGGATTGTAGTGTGAAAAAAGTACTCTGAGAATATTCCTGAATGATTTGATGAGTTGCCTGCTTAGTAGGAGCAGACTGCCTCAGATTTCCTTGATGAGATGAGTTCTATAAAATCCTAAGCTGAGCTCTTGTCCAGATCATCCTAAATTAATGTCATACCGTGCTTTCCTTTGCTCTCTATGCTATGGTTTTCTATAGAGGCATTCTAGAGCTACAGTGGCTCTGTATAACATTGCAAATTCTCAATATACTGTCTTCCCCTGACATGTAGTTTTTAAGACTTTCCTTGTCCCAAGCAACAGATTTATCATTGCTTTCCCTGTTGCTAGAAGGTACTAGAACAGAGTGGGTACAGCTTACTGAATCTATCCCCATTTTTTACACTATAATATCAGTACCTTGGGACCTCCTGCCCTTACTGGGGAGGAGATAAGAAGATGGGGAGAGTCTACGGCCATACCACCGTGAACGCGCCCAATCTCGTCTGATCTCGGAAGCTAAGCAGGGTCGGGCCTGGTTAGTACTTGGATGGGAGAAGATGGGGAGAAGAAAGACTGACAGGGAGGGGCAGGAAAGAGAAGGAAGTTTGAACAAAGGGATACATAGGCTAAAAATGAGACTTTATTTCAAAGCCTTAGAAGTTCGTTGGAAGCATTTTGTGGATCACTTATGTATACAATCATATCATCTGCAAATACAGATAGTTTCACTTTTTCAAAATTCTTCCAAGGACCTTCTAAGGCTAATAAACACTTTGAGCAATGTAGCAGGATACAAGATTAACTCAAAGAAATCAGTAGCCCTCCTATATGCTAAAGATAAAAGGGCTGAAAAAGAAATAAGAGAAACATCACTCTTTATAATAGCTGCAAATACTATTAAATCCCTTGGTGTAACTATAACCAAAGAAGTAACAGATCTATTTGAGAAAAATTTTAAATCACTGAAGAAAGAAATTGGACAGGATATCAGAAAATGGAAAGCTCTCCCATGTTTCTGGATAGGTAGAATCAACATAGTAAAAATGGCAATTCTACCAAAGGCAATCTACAGATCCAATGCAATTCCTATCAAAATCATAACACAATATTTTTTGGACCTTGAAAGAACAATACTCATTTAGAGTAACGGGAAAACCAGGATTGACAAAGCAATTTTGCTCAAGAAAAGAACCTCAGGAAGTATCACCACCCCTGACGTCAAGTTCTACTATAGAGCTACTGTAATAAAAGCAGTCTGGTATTGGCATAAAAACAGACTTATGGATCAATGGAATAGAACTGAGGATCCAGACATTAACCCAAAAACCTATGAACACCCCTGATCTTTGACAAAGAGGCTCAAAACATTCAATGGAAAAAAGACAGTATATTTAACAAATGATGTTGGCATAGCTGGATGGAAGTGTGTAGAAAAATGCAAATAGATCTGAGCCTGTCACCCTGCACAAAACTCAAATCCAAGTGGATCGAAGACTTCAACATAAACTCAGTCACTTTAAACTTGCTAGAAAAGAAAGTGGGAAATACACTTCTATGAATTGGCACAGGCAAACATTTCCTAAATATAACACCAGTGGCACAGACACTAATAACAACAATCAATAAGTGTGATCTCCTAAAGCTGACAAGCTTCTGTAAAGCCAAAGACACTGTCAATAGGACTAAACAACAGCATACAGAACGGGAAAAGATTTTCACCAACCCTACAAGTGATAGAGGATTGATCTCTAACATATATAAAGAACTCAAGAAACTAGAGTCCAAAACCTTGAATAATCCAATCAAAAAATGAGATCTAAAAAGAATTACAGAAAAAGTAATCAACAGAATTACTAATGGCTGAAAGGCACTTGAAAAAGTGTTCATCATCTTTAGCCATCAGAGAAATGCAAATCAAAACAACTTTGTGAAACAACCTGACACCTGTCAAATTGGATAAGATAAAAGCACAGATGACATCATACACTGGAGAGGGTAAGGAGCAAGGGGAACACTCCTCCATTGTTGGTGGGAGTGTAAGCTTGTTTAGCCATTTTGGAATGCGGTATGGTGATTTCTCAGAAAACTTGGAATCAATCTCCAAAAGGATCCAGCAATACCACTTTTGAGTGTATACCCTAAAGACGTACATTTGCACCCCAAAGGCATTAGCTCAACTATGTTCATAGCAGCATTATTCATAATAGCAAGAACCTGGAATAAACCTAGATGCCTTAAAAAATCCTTTGTGTTATTAACACATCTTAACTCACATTCTGTAGATCTCTGACGTGTTGTTTAAAAACCATGTGTCTATCTAAATTATATGTTTGACATTGAAAACATACCTAACCTGACTATTACTTTGAGTATAAAAGGTGACTAACTACTAACCTGCATTTTATTATCCTAAATAGTTTATAATAATTTTTAAAACATAGATATTTAAATTATATTGTTAAATAAGCTATATAGGTACAATATCTTAAACAAGAGTAGAAATGTATGTACAACCTGTTCTAATCAAAATGACCTTAAATGTGTATCAATAAACAAAAATATCTTAAACAAGAGTAGAAATATATACACAATATAGCAAAAATAACCTTAAATTCATATCAAAGTGATGGAGACAAGAGACAGTGACTGGGGCATGCGGGAGGGAAAGGAGAGTTTGAAAAGGAGATACATGGATAAAAAAATATGACTTTATTCATAATAAAAATACAAAAAAATCTATGTACAATATGTAAAATTAGTATTTTCTTTTTTGGTTTAAAAGTAGATTCAATAATCTACCCATTTGTTCTATTTTTATATCCTTTTTTATTTTTAGAATGAGAGCTCAGAATCTAAAACCCTTTGCATAGCTTTTTTTCCTGACACCTTGTAACAAACCTCCTAAATGGTGACAAATATACATAATCCATTGAACAACCCAAACCTCCTACCCTGGCTCTTAGGAATGTGAGAATAAAGTTGACAAAATTACTTACTATTGTCTCAGTGAAATGTCATCTTTAGGTGATCCTAAAATAAATGAGATAATTGTCAAGTCCTAGGAGAGTTAGATGTATCATTTGTTGCCCCGTGTCTTTTATTTATTTTTTAATAAAGTCTCATTTTTCTACCCATGCATCCTTTTGTTCAATTTTCCTTTCCTCTCGTGCCCCTCCCACTCACTCTCTCTTCCCCCCATCTCCATATCTCCTCCACAGAAAGAGCAAGAGGTCCCAAGTCTCAAGGTGGCTTAGTTCAACATCCACTCCAGACAAATGCACTTTCCTCACACTACTATCAAGGCTGGGTCAAGTTTTCCTCGGGAGGGAATGGGCTCCAGGGTGTTTTGGATCCCAAACTTTTCAGTGGTTGTGGTTTACAGCTTGAGCATGCTTTGCTTTTTATTTAAAGTCCACTAATGAGTGAGTATACCCCCTCCTTATCTTTCTGGAGTTGTGATACCTTGCTCAAAAGGACATTCTCCAAATCCATCCATTTGCCTGCAAATTTTAGGATATCATTTTTTCTTACTGCTGAGTAGTACTCCATTGTATAGATATGTGACAGTTTGTTAATGCATTCTTCAGTTGAGGGGCATCTAGGTTGTTTCCAGGTTCTTGCTATTATTAATATTACCACTATGAACATAGCTCAGCTAATGTCTTTGGAGTACAAATGTGTATCTTTATGGTCTATGCCCAGTAGCGGTATTGCTGGGTACTTTGGGAAACTGATTCCCATTTTTTGAGTAACTGCCATACTGCACTCCAGAGTGGCTGAACAAGCTGCCATCCCACCAACAGTGGAGGAGTGTTCCCTTTGCTCCACAACCTCTCCAGCATAGGCTGTCATCTGTGTCTTTTATCTTAGCCAATTTGACAGGTGTAAGGTGGTATCTCAAAGATGTTTTGATTTTCATTTCTCTGATGGCTAAAGATGCTGAGTACTTTTTCAAATGTCTTTCAGCCATTTGTAGTTCTTCTGCTGAGAATTCCCTTTTTAGTCCTGAACCCCATTTTTCAATTGGATTATACAAGGGTTTGGGCTCTAGTTTCTTGACTTCTCTTTACTTTTTAGAGATCAGTCCTCTGTCACTTGTAGGGCTGGTAAAAATCTTTTCCCATTCTGTAGGCTATCATTTTGTCCTATTAACAGTGTCCTTGGCTTTACAGAAGCTTCTCAGCTTCAGGAGGCCCCACTTGTTTTCCTTAGTGTCTATGCTACTGGTGTTATATTTAAGAAGTGGTCACCTGTGCAAATTCATAGCATGGTATTTTCCACTTTCTTTTCTATCAAGTTCAGTGTCCCCGGGTTCATGTTTAGGTCTTTAATTGACTTGGATTTGAGCTTTTGTGCAGGATGATAGTCTTGGATCTATTTTAATTTTTCTACACACTACCATCCAGCTATGCCAACACCATTTGTTAAATATACTATCCATTGATCCACAGGGCTGTTTTCATGCCAGTACCAGGCTGTTTATATATGCCTCAAAAAGTTTCACTCAGTTTCTAAAGATGTGGGTTAAGCTGACAGTAACCAGATATTCTTCTCTCAAACAGTCATCTCTACACCTGTTTCCTCCAAAGAGCCACATTCTACAAATATCCTCAGTACCCAAATTTCCAGGTAAACTGAGAAAACTAATGATGTGTGAACCTTTTCTTTCTTTTATTCACCTCTAGCATCTGTGGTGGAATGTTCTCTGTATGCTATAAATAAAGGACTGGTTTGGCCTATGTAGAGCACCGTAGAAGTGGGTGGAGAATCAGAGGACAGGCAGGTAGGAGAAGGGTGGAGTTAGTCAGTCTCCATGCAGCCCCTGAAGGAGGAACATGTAAGAGATACAGGTGAGCCACAGCCTGGGACACATGGCAGGTAGATTAGTAGAAATGGGTTGATTAAGATGAAAGAGCTAGCTGGTAATGTGCTTGAGACATAGGCCAAACAGTATAAAGTTAGTATAAGCATGTGATTCATTTCTTTGGGGGACAAAAGCCACAGCAGGCCATGTACAAACCTCTGGCCCAAATGGGCCTGGGAAAATTTTCTACAACAAGCATCCCCTTTAATAAAACATAGGAGATTGTGTGACAGGAAAAGAGAGTGAAATATGTTTATAACTACACACAAAAAAATAACCCAAACCAAAAACCCTCTGTACATGTCTAGTGCCTGGTAGGAGGAAGCAGGCAGAGCACAGCAGGCCAGTCAGCCCTATTTGGAAAGGATATCATAGTGTTCAGGCCAATAGAGAAGTAGACCTTGGGCTGGGAGCCCTCAGGGAAGGCATGTGGGTTGGTGGTGCCACCCTCACCATGGTCCATATACTTTACTTGGATAGACATGCTGGGCCAGGGAGATGATGTAGATATGGTCGCTCTCCTTGCACATGGGTTGCACCTCCTGCTCTCAGAACACCTTAAGAGTCCAGCCCCCCTGAATGATGTGCTCGAAGAACTTGCTCTCCCGCTGCAGGTGGCCTGAGGTGAACAGGCACAGGTAGACTACCAAGTAGTCTGAGGTACTCTGGTTACTGAAGAAGGCTAGCAGGTCATCTACTGAAGTCTGCTTCTCCACCTGCTCGATAAGGTCCATGAACATGTTGTGGAAGTCCTCGTTTGTGAACTCAGAATAATATGTCTGAGGAAATCTATGCACCCCTACATGAGAAATCAGTTATGTCCACACTCATCATACATGTACACAGATTTGCACTTGATGCATATGTACCATATAACATATACACAAATGTCTACATAAAAACACTCTTAGATATCATGCATAAACCCATGTCTGCATAATGTTCTCCCTTCATCAGGGGTCCCTTTGTGAATCATCTGGATATATCCCAGTGAACTGGAAGTTCATTGTAGGGACAGTTGGCCTTTGCAGAATTGAACTTGTGGCATGTGTTTTCTCCTGAATTTAATTTGACTTCAAGAGCATACTCTAGAACTGTAGACATTACATGCATCTCAATAAGAAGTTAGCCTGTGTGTAGTACCTTTATATTATGGGCCTAATTTATTTGTAAATAGTTCATTCCTACATTTATAAGCTACCAGGATTATTATCCACACAACACTAAAGACACATATGCCATTTAAAAGGCTATCCATCTGGGATATGAGGGGTTCCAACTTATGTTGTTGTACCTGCTTATAGCTTGTTTGAAAATTGTCTCTCATAGACTTCTTCTTCTCTGAAGAGACAAAACTGGCAGGTGGATTGGGGGAATGGAGGAGTGGATGGGAGTAGATAAGAGAAGTGAAGGGAGGAAAACTGTTTAGTATAGGGGAAGAATATTTTCAATTAAAAATAAGATCAAAATAAATAAAAGCATATTTCATATGTAATAATAGCCACACTTCTTGAAAAAACTAAAATTCTCTGTACAGTAAAGTATTACTATAAATAAATTGACTATACTAATAATATTTTACTAAATGTTTTGTTTTATCAGGATTCCTTGTCTTATCAGTGCTATGTTTGCAAAAGGAATATTAATCATTCTTCAGATTTTTAATGGTAAGTGTTTAAAATAATGAAAACAAAATATTTTACTTAGTGTAGTGATAAAACCTGTAATTCAAGTACTAAGAAGACAAAGGTATGGAGATGGCAAATTAAATGTCAGTGTAACCCACACAATGAGACCCTGTTTCATAAATTAAGTTTTAATAAGTATATAAAAATAAAATAAATGACAGCCTACAAAATGGGAAAAGATTTTTACCAACCCTACAAGTGATAAAGGATAGAATCTTTTTATTTGGGAGACTTTTAATAACTTCCTTTGGTGTTATGAATTTCTTTAGATCTTTAGTCTGCTCTCTTTTATATTTTTCTTTATTGTTATGAATAAAGAAGTCACATTTTCTATTCTTGTATATCCTTATTCAAGGTCCCTTCCCCCTCCCAGTACATCAGGTCATTCTCTCTTTTCCACATCTCCCCATTACCCCAATAGGCAGGAGGTCCCACAGTCCCAATTTTGCTTAGTTTAGCCTCCACTCCTTGCAAATCCAGTTTTCTACCCCCAATATCAAGATTGAGTCAGGTATTTCTCTAGGGGTTTGGGATTCAAGGAGTCAGTCTAAGGTGTTTCTAATCCCAAGCTGTGGCTTGCAGCTTGGGCATGCTTTGCTTTTTGTTTGTTTGTTTGTTTGTTTAGAGTCCACTAATGAGTGAATACATCCCATGTTTATCTTTCTGGGTTTGTGAAACCTTGCTCAGGAGGATATTCTCCAAATCTATCCATTTTCTTGCGAATTTTAGGATATCATTTTTTCTTACTACTGAGTAGTACTCCATTGTGTAGATGTACCACAGTTTGTTAATTCATTCTTCAGTTGAGGGGCATCTAGGTTGTTTCCAGGTTCTTGCTATTACAAAGAAAGCTGCTATGAACATAGTTGAGCTAATGTCTTTGGAGTGTGACTGTGCATCTGGTATACATCCAGAAGTGGTATTGCTGGGTCCTTGGGGAGATTGATTCTCAATTTTTTGAGAAACTGCAATACTACTTTCCAAAGTGGCTGAACAAGCTTACACTCCCACCAACAATGGAGGAGTGTTCCCCTTGCTCTGTACCCTCTCCAGTATAGATTGTCATCTATGTTTTTTATCTTAGCCAATCTAACAGGTCTCAAGTGGCATCTCAAAGTTGTTTTAGTCAGATGAAGGCTGAAGATCCTGCCTTTTCAGTGAGTGTCAGGCCTGAAATTTTATATAAGGTCTCTATTACACCTGCTAAAGTGTGTTCTAGACACTGAACCCTATCTCTGATAGGATGGTTCAATGAGCAAGAACCTGGGTCTTTTTATGTGCCTTTGATTGTTTATTTCCATCCATTTGTATATTATTTGTTTTTGTAAGACCTTATAGCATTCATTGAAATGTGTATTCCCCACGTTAAGCAGTTAAGTCACCTCTACAAGTCATGATTGTCTTAACCTGATTATGATTGAAATATGAGTATGTAATTTTTTCTTTCAGGTTTTTTTGTCTGTAACATTCCTTTGCCTTTGGAAGGCCATGGTGTATGCTGAAAAATGTTTGTGAGGTGAGAGTTATGAGAGAATAATCATGGTTGCTTGGATTCCTTTGACCTAATATTTTGAAGCATGACAGAGATGGTAGATCATAATGGCTTCTGAACACTGAGGACTATAATCATTTGCACACTATAAGTCATTAAGCTCATCCTCGTGACATGTGGTCCACAAAGGGGAGATATAGAAAATACAAACATATGATGCTAGAAATATGAGCAAATATAGAAAATAAAATATTATTACCACTCCCCAGTCTAGACACCAGCAAAACATCTCTGAAATTTAAAGACAGGTGTTTCCATAGCAGGCATTTAGAGTTAGAGGACAGAAAATAATTTGAGATTGAGAAAAAGCTGACATGTTTATTATGAACATGTCATCAGATTTGGCTTCACACCCACTATGTAGAAATTCAAAGAGAAAAGCTAAGAGGAGAAAACAATAGGTGCTTTGAAAGGACAAGAGCATAAGGAAGACAGGAAATATGAACTCAGTGAGATGAAATAACCCATGTCAAATAGTGAACAAAATGACAAATATGATAATCCTGTGAACAAAGCACAATTTTATTAATAGAGAACTTTTATGAAACTCAATATCAATGCTCTTAATAGGTTTTCTAGTCCTTCCCATTGCTATAACAAAATATAGCTATGAATTAAAAATATTCTAAAGTGGCACAACTATTAGACCTGCAATCACTTTTACACAACTCTTGAGATTAATCACATTAGCAAAAAATCATATTAAATTCAAGAAAAAATATTGTGTACAATTAAGCATAACAGATCAAGATCTAGTGATTTTTACATGCAATGAATACTAAGCAATTATTACAATTTAATTTTAGAGAGTATAAAGAATACCGCTTTCTGAGTTCTATTCCAATAGAAAAACATTAAAGTTTTGTGGCCTCATATGCACTCACCCATAAGTGAATATTAGAAATAAAGCAAAGAATACTCAGGCTACAATTCACAACCACCGAGAAGCAAGGTAACAAAGAAGATCCTAAGAGAGACATCCACAGATTCCTCTACGAAAGTGAGTTAGATAAGATATGAGTAAATTGGGAGCATAGGGACTACCCTAATTATTATAAAAGAATTTTCATCCAGCAACTAATGGAAACAATGCAGAGATCAGCAGCTAAGCACTAAGTTGAGATCCCAGTTCAGTCAAAGAGAGAGAGAAAAAGGGATAATGTGACCAAAGAAGTCAAGATCATGATAGGGAAACTCACAGAGACAGCTGACCTGTCTCTGGAAAAACATTTGGGGAAGCTACATTGGACTGAATTAGGTCCTTTGAATGTGGATGACAGTTTCATAGCTTGGGTAGTTTGTGGGGCCTCTGAGAGTGGGACCAGGACATATACCTAGTACATGAACTGACTTTTTGAAGCTTATTTACTATAGAGAGATATCTTGTTTAGCCTTGATACGGGGAGAGAGTAATTTGATATGCCAAGTGCTGTTGCCTCCACATGTGAGGTCTTACTGTCTCTGATGTGGTTTGGGAGAGCAGTGGATAAGCTGGGGGTAAGTAAAAGGAGGGGAGGAGAAGAAAATGGAGGAGAGGGAGGGGAAGAGTCAGGACAGTGGTTGGCATGTAAAATAAAAAAAATTAAACTCATGTATATAGAAATATAGTCATAGATGGATGGATATCTGTCTGGACCTAGCAACCTGTGTCCAGAGGAAGTAAGAGGCTGGAGAATTTTTCTGAGCAATCACAGGGACACATAGTTGATGACCAGGACCTGCTTTCAAGGAAAGTTGCATCATCATAGACAGACATGTCTCCAGACCACACAACATGTATCCAGAGACCAGTGAAAAGTGTCTCTCCAAACTACTCCACCCAGCGCCCAGTGTGAAGTGAGAGACGGGCATCTCTTCAGACCATGTGACCCTGTGGTCTGACCAGAGTAAAAGATCTTGCAGTCTCTGTGTTCAGAGTAGACAGGAGACACAAAAACCCTGTAACCATAGTTAACTAAGATTTTACTAAGACCTGACTAACAGTGAACCAAGGAAGCAATGGGCAGGTGCCAGTTTAAGAATACATATAACAATATAAAAAACAACAAGGCACCACCAGAAGCTGGTGACTCTACAATTACCTAAACAGAGTAATGAAAAGGAAACAGAAGGAAGCAACATTAAAAACACTTTTATGAAGATTATAAGAGCCTTAAAAGAGGATATAAAAATTCTCTTAAAGAAATAGAAAAAAATACAAATAAAAAGTTGGAAGAGATGAAGAAAACCTTGAAAGAAAAAAAAAAGAAAACTAAGAAAAAAACAACAAACTAAAGAACATTCCAGAAACTTTTGAATTAGAAAAAATAAAGAAGGAACAAAATGAGGCAAAGGAGGAAATAGAAACTCTGAAATAATAATCTGGAACTCAAGATATAAGTATAACCAACAGAATCCAAGAGATGGAAGAGAGAATCTCAGGAGTAGAAGACAAAATGGTGGAAATAGATAAGTCAATCAAAGAAAACACTAAAACCAAAAAAAAAGCCATAACATGAAACATTCAGGAAATTTGGGACACCATGAAAAGGCCAAACCTGAAAATAATGGAAATAGAAGAAAGACAACAATACCAGCTCAAAGGTACAGATAATGTATTCAATAAAATCATAGAAAAAAAACTTTCCTAACCTAAACAAAGAAATGCCTATAAAGATAAAAAAAAAACTTACAGAACATCAAATAGATGAGATCTCCCCCAAAAGTCTGCTTGCCACATAATAATCAAGCCACAAAACATACAGAACAAAGAAAAATATTAAGAGCTGCAAAGGAAAAAGGCAACTTACCTATAAAGGCAGACCCATCAGAATAATACCAGACTATTCAATGGAAAAAATGAAAGCAAGAAGGTCCTGGTCAGAAGTTATAAAGACACTAAATGAGCATGGCTACCAACCCAGACTACTATACTCAGCAAAACTAGCTATCACCATAGATGGAGTAAGGAAGTTATTACATGACAAAGATAGAATGAAACAATATTTATCCATAAACAAGGCAATTTAGAAAGCACTAGAGGGAAAATTCCAACCTAAGGAACCCAGATACACTCATAAAACCAAAACAATTGATAATCTCTCAGAAGAAAAGCCCAAAGAAATGAAATACACAAAAGCTACCACCAAAAGTAACAGGGAATAACCATCAGTGATAATTAATATCCCTTAATATCAATGGAATCAATTTATCTATAAAAGCAAAGCATGTCCAAGCTGCAAACCACAACCACTGAACAACTTGGGATCTAGAACACCTTGGACTGCCACCTTGGATCCCATTCCCTCCAGTGGAACACCTGGCCCAGTATTGATGTTAGGGTGACGAAAGTAGATCTGCCTGGAGTGGATGCTCAACTAAGCCATCTTGGGACCTTGGACCTCCTGCCCTTGCATGGAGGAGATAAAGTGATGGGGGAGAAGAGAGAGTGACTGGAAGGGACTGGAGGGGGAAGGGAATCTGAACAAGGGTTTACACAGAAAAAAAATGACTTTATTCATAAAAAAAACCCACATTCTAACACAAGGGATTAAAAACAAAAACCAACCTTTTGCAGCATACAATAAAACACACCTCAAATTCAGAGACTGACACAGGCTCAGAATAGAGGGATGGGAAAAGATATTCCAATCCAATGGCCCCAAGAAATGAGCTACTGTTGCCATCTTAGTATTTAACAAAGTTGACTTCAAACTAAAATGAATCAAAAAAGACCACGATGTACATTACTCATTCATCTCAGGAAATTTGATCAAGATGAAATCTCAGTGCTGAACATTTATGCCCCTAATATAAGGACACCTTCATATGTGAAAGAAACACTATGAAAGCTTAAATCCCATATGAAATGTCACACTCTAATAGTGGGAGACTTCAGTATTCCACTTTCACCCTTGGATAGGTCAACCAGACAAAGACTCAATAGAGAAATAAGAGGTCTAACAGATGTTATGATGCAAATGGACTTAATAGATATTTATAGAAGCTTTCACCCAAACTCAATAGAATATACGTATTTCTCAGCACCCATGGAACTTTTTCTAAAATTGACCACACTATTTGTCATAAAGCAAATAACAATAGATACAAAAAATGAGAATAACCCCTTGTATCATATCAGAGCACCATGGCCTAAAGTTAGAATTCAACAACAACAAAAATCGCAGAAAGCCTACAAACTCATGGAAAAAAAAACATCTCTATACTAGCATACACTACCGAACACTCTGCTGCATCAGGGAAGAAATTAAAAAACAATACAAAGACTTCCTAGAATGAATCTACAACATACCCAAACTTATGGGACACAATAAAAACAGTGTTAAGAGAAAAATTCATAGCACTCAATGCCTATATGAAAAACCAAAAGAAATCTCACACAAGAAACCTAACAAGTCAGCTGAAGGCTTTAGAACAATTAGACACAAACTCACCTAAAGGAGGAGGTGGCAGGAAATAATCAATCTTAGGGCTAAATTCAGTAAAATAGAAACAAAGAGAACAATAAAAAGAATCAATTAATTAAAGAGCTGGTTCTTTGAGAAAGTAAACAAGATAGACAAACCCTTATCCAAACTAACAAAAAACAGAGAAAGAGTATCCAAATCAACAAAATCATAAATGAAAAGGGGAACGTAATGACAAACACCCAGGAAATCCAGAGAATTATTAGACCATACTTTAAATATCTATACTCCACAAAAATGGAAAACGTAAAAGAAGTGGACAGCTTCATGGACAAGCAACAATTACCAAAGTTAAATCAATTGCCAAATTCCTTTCATGAGGCCACAATCACCCTAATACCCAAGCCACTCAAAGACACAACAAAGAAGGAGAACTACAGACCAATCTCCCTCATGAATATTGATGATAAAATTCTCCACAAAATTTTAGCAAACCGTATACAACAATGTATAAAAAATATCATCCACCACGACCAAGTAAGCTTCATCCCAGAAATGCAGGGCTGGTTTAACATATGAAAAACCATAAACATTATCCATCATATAAACAAACTAAAGGAACAAAACCACATGATCATATCCTTAGATGCTGAAAAAGTCTATGACAAAAATCCAACACTCCTTTATGATAAAAGCACTGGAGAGATCAGGAATACAGGAAGAAGACCTAAGTATAATAAAGGTGATTTACAAAAAGCCGACAGCCAACA
This sequence comes from Sigmodon hispidus, assembly GCA_004025045.1. NCBI lineage: Eukaryota > Metazoa > Chordata > Mammalia > Rodentia > Cricetidae > Sigmodon > Sigmodon hispidus. The sequence goes on from PVIH01017025.1 coordinate 24,644, forward strand.
TCAAACTTAATGGATAAAAACTCAAAGCAATCCCACTAAAATCAGGAAATAGAAAAGGATGTCCTCTCTCCAGTTATCTATTCAATATAGTTCTCGAATTTTTAGCTAAAGTAATAAAAGAAAGAAAGGAGATTAAGGAGATACAAATTGGAAAAGAAGAAGTGAAACTATCTCTATTTGCAGATGATATGACTGTATACATAAGTGACCAACAAAATTTTTCCAAGGAACTTCTACAGTTGATAAACACCTTCAGCAATGTAGCAGGACAGAAGATTAACTCAAAGAAATCAGTAGCCCTTCTATGCACTAAGGATAGAAGAGCTGAAAAAGATATAAGGAAAACATTACCTTTCATAATAGCTGCAAATAGTATTAAATACCTTGGAGTAACTATAACCAAAGAAGTAACAGATCTATCTGACAAAAATTTTAAATCACTGAAGAAATAAAATGAAGAGGATATCAGAAAATGGAAAGCTCTCCCATGTTCCTGGATAGGTAGGTTCAACATAGCAAAATTTGGCAATTCTACCAAAAACAATCTACAGATTGAATGCACTGCCCATAAAAATCCCACACAATATTTTTTGGACCTTGAAACAACAATACTGAATTTCATTTGGAATAACAGGAAAGCCAGGATTGCCAAAACAATTTTGCTCTACAAAAGAACCTCATGAGGCATCACTATCCCTGATAGTCAAGTTATAAAATAGAGCTACAGTAATAAAGACAGTCTGGTACTGACACAAAAACAGACTTATGGTCCAATGGAATAGCATTGAGGATCCAGACATTAACCCAAAAACATATGAATACCTAATCTTTGACAAAGACGCCCAAATATTCAATTGAAAAAAGATAGTATCTTTAACAAATGGTGTTGGTATAGCTGGATGGTAGTGTATAGAAAAATTAAAATAGATCCAAGCCTGTCATCCTTCACAAAACTCAAAACCAAGTGGATCAAAGACTGCAACATAAACCCAGCCACTTTAAACTTGATAGAAAAGAAAGTGGGAAATACACTTCTATGAATTAGCATAGGTGAGCACTTCCTAAATATAACACCAGTAGCACAGACACTAAAATCAACAAGTGAGATCTCCTGAACCTGAGAAGCTTCTGTAAAGCCAAGGACACTGTCAATAGGACAAAATGACAGCCTACAGAATGAGAAAAGATTTTCACCAACCCTACAAGTGATTGAGGGTTGATATCTAAAATATATAAAGACCTCAAGAATCTAGAGCCCAAAACTTTGAATAACTCAATCAAAAAATGGGGTTCAGAACTAAAAAGAGAATTCTCAGCAGAAGAATTATGAATGGCTGAAAGGCACTTGAAAAAGTGTTCATCATCTATAGCCATCAGAGAAATGCAAATCAAAATAACTTTGAGATACCACTTGACATCTGTTAGATAGGATAAAATAAAACACACAGATGACAGCCTATGCTGGAGAGAATGCGGAGTGAGGGGAACACTCCTCCATTGTTGGTGGAATTGTAATCTTCTTCAGACACTCTGGAATGCAGTATGGTGGTTTTTCAGAAAACTGGGAATCAATCTCCCCAAGGACACAGCAATACCACTATTAGGCATATACGCAAAGTACTCACATTCATACCCAGAAAGCATTAGCTCAACTATGTTCTTAGCAGCATTATTTGTAATAGCATGAACCTGAAAACAACCTAGATGCCCCTCAACTGAAGAATGGATTAACAAACTGTGATACATCTACACAATGGAGTACTACTCAGCAGTAAGAAAAAAATGATATCCTAAAATTTGTAGGCAAGTGGATGGATTTGTAGAATATCCTCCTGAGCAAGGTATCACAAACCCAGAAAGATAAGCAAGGGATGTACTCACTCATTAGTGGACTCTAAACAAACAAACAAACAAACAAGAAAAAAACAATGCATGCCCAAGCTGCAAACCACAACCACTGAACAGCTTGGGATCAGTAAAACCTTGGACTGCCTCCTGAGATCCCCCTACCCCTACAGGAACACCTGACTCAGTCTTGATGTTGGGGGGAGAAAACTGGATTTGCCAGGAGTGGAGGCTGAACTAAGCAATATTGGGACCGTGGGACCTTTGGACCACCTGCCCAGGGCAGGGATGGGAATTTGTGGAGAAGAGAGAATGACCTGATATGGCAGGAGGGGCAAAGAACCTTGAATAAAGATATACAGGGATAGAAAGTGTAACTTCTTTGTTCATAATAATAATAAAAAAGGAACCTGTCTTTATATAATAAAAGCAGTATTTTTTATTGTATAAGGAATTTTAATTAAAGCAAAAAATTTTAATTCAAATTATGTTTTCTTTGCTTGGTCATCAGTCCTGCTACTTAAAACAGAACTGATATCAAAGCTATTCCACAGAAAAATAAAATAAAATAAAATAAAATAAAGAATTGAATAAAAGAAAATGCTCAACATCTATAGCCATCAAAGAAATGCAAATCAAAACAACTTTCAGATGCCACTTCATACCCGTCAGAATGACTAAGATTAAAAACACAAATGACAGCCTATGCTGGAGAGAATGCGGAGTGAGGGGAACACTCCTCCATTGTTGGTGGAATTGTAATCTTCTTCAGCCACTCTGGAATGCAGTATGGTGGTTTTTCAGAAAACTGGGAATCAATCTCCCCAAGGACACAGCAATACCACTATTAGGCATATACGCAAAGTACTCACATTCATACCCAGAAAGCATTAGCTCAACTATGTTCTTAGCAGCATTATTTGTAATAGCAAGATCCTGGAAACAACCTAGATGCCCCTCAACTGAGGAATGGTGGTACATCTACACAATGGAGTACTACTTAGCAGTAAGAAAAAAATGATACTCTAAAATTCACAGGGAAATGGATGAATATGGAGAATATCCTCCTGAGTGAGGTATCACAAACCCAGAAAAAGAAGCAGGCGATTACTCACTCATTAGTGGACTTTAGGGAAAATAAGATGTCATTATATACAGGAGCTCAAGGCTAAAACATAGCTAAATGACACAGTACTTTGCATCTGTATTGATGGCCTCTAGCAGGGGTGTGGGTGAGGAAAGACTTGTTTCCTTTAAGGGTCTGGCCACAGGGAGTTTAATTATGCTCCAGTAATAAATGAGCAACATGAATGTGTGTTTTTGTAAATGGGGAGATCTTAAGAATGGATATGAATCTGAGAGGACTAATAACTGAGTTTGATGTGGTGCATGATGTAAAATCACCAAATTGTGTGTGTGTGTGTGTGTGTGTGTGTGTGTGTATGAAAACGAAGCAGGTGTTTTGCTGTCAGACTATGCTCTTGTACACTGTAAATATTTGTCACTTTTATTGGTTTAATACAGCATTGATTGACCAGAAACTGGGCAGGAAGTAGAGTCTGGGCAACCAGTCTAAGAGAATTGTGGAAAGAGAAAGGGCAGAGCAGGAGATGTCAGCCAGATGCAGAAGAAAGATTTTCTCTTCTGACATTCATTGCACAGGGAAATTTCACTGTACTGTATGCAGAATGTGAATACAGTATACCAAAAGTTACTTCTGAGGCCCTGTGTACAGCATAAAATTACTAAAACAAGTTAATCTCAGGTCTTGAGAATAAAAAACTTTCTGAAGTCAATTTACTAAAGAAATTATTCTTGTTATGATTGCTGATGTACTAGTAATATTATGTGCCTTCATAACAATCTATTTGAAATATACTTTCCCCCAAAGCCTGTTCTCCATCAGAGAATTTAACTTGGTGTATTTCCATGTGCATTGTACCACTGCATTAAATCTTTGTTCGGGGGATTGATATATTTGTTTGTTTAGTCTTTTTTTATATGGTTATTCATCTCAGTAAATACACATTTGTTCTCATCCTTAACTTCTTGTCTTTTCACATCACCTGCTGTCTTTTTATCTCAACCTGTCTCTTTGAGCTTCTGCTTAGTATGTGTGGATCAAAGTATGTAGACACACTGTTACTGAAGATGTGAGTTTCCACTCCTTAGCAGACAGGAATAAACTTTGGCTGTGAGGGGCTCCTCCAGCAGCTACTAAAACAAGGGAACTTGCAGGGCCACCCCGCCTCCAACTGCATCATCAGAGAAGGACTGAGGACTTGAAATTCAGACCCCTGCCCAGAGCAGAGTCAGAAATTGAGCAGACCCCTTGCTCAGAGGCTACAGGAGACACACAAGCACTCTTGCCACAACTGACCAGGAGCCACCTAATTGTGAACCACTGAAACCATAGGCAGATGCCAGTGCAAAAATACATATAATAATAAAAAGAACAACAAGGTAACTCTAGAAGAAAGTGGTGGTTCTACAACTACAAGACCTGAACAGAGCAATGAAGATGTGAGGTTCCTCCCTAAACTAAGGTTTCTTATAACTCTGAATGTCTACTATATGATCACATGGCTTTGAAGTTGAGGTAGATTTTTGTTCATGACAAGAATGGAACATTAAAAAGTTATTTTCAGTATTTTTTATTTTTCATAGTCTATAATTATCCTAAGCTTTTTTTCACTCTGTGGATGTCAGGACAGAGAGAAGAGCTTGCTGGTTCATTGTTTGCTCATGGTTGCTATGCTCTGGAACCATGACGATTTTTCACCTCTGCCATGCTTCTGAATCTCATGTCAAAGAAATGCAGGCAACCTTGACTAAATATATGCCCTTACAAATTCCATGTCTTCCCTGCCATGTTAGTGCCTGACATAGACACACACATTTGCCTAAGTATTTTTTATGATCTTCTCTTGCTTCTAGAAGGTCATGCTATGTGGGCAGTGCTCACAAAAGTAACAGTTTATGAGGGTTGAGTTTGTCAAACTTAGGATACATTAAATCTGGCTATAGAATAAGGATGTGGAATCCAAGTAAATTTGTCTACATACTATGGACTATATGCCTCATGAAGTAGTTCTCCAACGACTAATAATAATGCTGCTCTGAATCCATATCTACCTGACCTAAATGTTGATCCCTCATCCATAAATTTATACATTCACTCTGGTTTTCATTTTTAAATTTGTTATCTATCTGCAAAAGAACTTTAAAAATATCACTTCAAGAGTCACAGGTATGCTGAGAAGTCCAAACATGAAGACATTCTTATGACTAAACCTATGAAGAAAATTGTAAGCATTTAATCACAATGTTAAAGGACCCTATTTATTGTTTTCCTTTTATTTTAAGAATGGTTATGTTTTATTATTTGAGATACATATAGGTGTGTGTATGTGTGTGTGTGTGTGTGTGTGTGTTTGCTTGTCAGTATGTGAAGGTGACTATACTGACCCACTTAGCTGTAGTTACATAAGGTTATCAGCTACATGACTCAAATGCTGGAAAACAAATTCAGGTCCATGAAATAATATCAAGTGTTATTAATCAAATAGTAATCACTTCAGGCTTCTTGCATTTTTCCTTATCTCTGCTTCAACTCATATGAAACATGTTCATCCTAGTTAGTTAAATGTGTATGTTCTTTTTATTCTATATTCCTTATTTTATTTGGTTGTACAGCATAAAATATATTACCCATAACTTATCTCACAAAAGAACACATTGCTGCCCAATATTCTTAATGAGAAATGTTATAAACGGTGACCTCCAAAGTCAAAATTGTAGCAGTGCAAGGATGAAGCTGCAAGAGTGTATATGGGAGTTATAATGTGTAAAATTAATTTTTGCTTCCTTTTAGAGTGTTGTGTATTAAAGTGCTAGGAACTAATGTTTCCCACCAGCCATTCAGTGAATTTTCTCTCTGTGAATACAAATGTGTCTAGCAGAAAAAAAAAAAACTGTAAAAACACATGAGAGCAAGCAACCAACAAAGAAACCGAATCACCCCAGCTTCCCTCTTTCTGAACCACTCTAGGTAGGACACATCATAAAAAGGCTTCAGTGTGTAGAATACTTTCTGACAGCTAGCCTGGAGATCTCATATAAAAAGTCAGGTCTAAATATCACTGAACATGTCAGGTCTTGGCCATAGCTCAGATACAAGATTCACACAGCACTGACAATGCTTTTCTTTGTTTCCCTCAAATGTCAGTTATCCTATAACACTATTTTCATGAGTGATACAATTATTACAGCTGAGATACAAACCACACCTAAGTGAATGAGATCCTAGCATAGAGAGCCAAGATACTTTGGAGAGAAATGCTTCATGTGTCTGCAGAAATTGAAAGCTTACTTTTTTGCTTATATTTGACTTCTGAGAATAACTTGCCCCTTCTGGTCAATCTGTGACAATCTCAGTCAGTTGGTTTTAAATAAGGGAAGGATAACAGAAAATAAGAAAATATACATCAATTATTTCTTATGACTAGGAGCATATACTCAAAATATTGGTAATATGTCAAAACCACAGTGAGATATACTAAAAATATCTTCTGATACATGGAATATATACTTGTATGCATAGCCCTGTATATCTTCATTTCTAGTTTTTGAAATATATGTGTACTTTTATTATACATACACATACCTCACCCCTCTAACGTCTCTGTGTCTTTCCCCTAACTCCTCTATAATTCATTGTTCCATTCTTTAATCATTATTCTTATATCTTTACATATATGTATATTATATGTACATAGCATTTTATATAAACATTCATATATATCCCATTTAAGGATTCTCATATGTATGATTCCAGGGCTAAACATTTGATTGATTAACGACTTAGAATATTCATCCTTGATGGTGACAGAGTCTTTCTCTTTCAGCAATTAATTGCCAGTAGCCCTTCATATTAGTTTGAGGCTTTATGAGATCTCCCTCATAGATTTTGACATGTCACTAGCTATCATTTATTTTTGTTAATAGCTGGACAAAATTAAGTTATGTAGATGTGCAACACTTTCATTATCCATTCATCAATTGATGGATATCCTGGATACTTCTTATTCCTGATTATTATAATAAACCAACAATGAGTATGGATAAACACATATGTCAGTTAATGGGCTATATGGCCAAGAGGTATGTACCTGAATATGGTAAATGTATGTGTTGCTTTTTGAAGAATTTCCATATTATTTGCATGACTAAAATATTTTTCACTGCCAATATTGAATAATTATTTCTCTTCTCCAATCTGTAATTCCATTTATTTTTTTTTACATATTTTACAGCCAAGCATTTTCTTGTTTTATGTTTCATTACCTGAACTATTGAATTCCAGTTTGAGAATGTCCGTGCTTCTGCTTTGTATTAGTTACTTCACTTTTGGTGGATAACATACAATGACTAGAAACAAATTACAGAAGGAAATTTAACTTGATTTTGAACCAGATCCTCAAGAACACTCCTCAATTCTGAGGACACAGGTAAGAAAAGATGGACATTTACAAGTTAATAAAGAAACAAAGAATAAAGTGTCAAGTTTTAAAGTCCAGCTATATGTGTAATGATTATGGAACCAAGATGAATCTAAATTTATAAACTAAGAAGGAAGTCAAGAAATTGTAAAAAGGGGCTGAGTTGGAAGGACAAGAACAGAAATAGGAATTCTTAAGAGGAGGAAGTGAGATGAAGAGAAAGAAACTGGCCTGGGGCAAATAGGGAAGTAGAAAAGTTGGGCCACACATTAGAAAGGTGTGACTAGCCTTGTCTAGTAGTATATAGTGCATAGTGGTTGTGTTTGCCTCCAATAAATCTTGAGTCTTCAGCTTTGCTGAAGTTTCATCTTCATATATGAGCAGACAATGGATAATACACTGCTTCTTCTGTCCACTTTTATCCTACTTCTGAACTCAAGCCATGAAGCTGAAAAACAACCAGATAATGCAATGAAAACCTTTAATGCGAACACACTGGATGAAGGGGTGAAGCAGAATGTATTGAATCTCTTCATAACTGCTTACAATGCTTACAGCAATGACACATACCTCAGCAACATAATGAACAACAAACTGTGGGTAAGTAGTTGTCCTAGAGTCAGAAAGAGGGTTAACATTTTTAACTGAGGCATTATCTTGGTTCTTCCCCTCAGCACCACTCTTATCCGTGATGAACCCACACCAGTATCCCTCCTGAGTAGAGTGATCTTTTGTTGAGACTCATGACCTTATCCAGGCCTCAACATACTAAAACTTGAAAACTGCTTACTTCTTACTCAGGCCACTCTTGTAGGATTTTCCTGTATTTATGTAAGTCTTGAAGGATCTCTTGAGAGATGGTCTCCATCAGCATAGCAGTAAACCTAGTTAAGACATTTTCTCACTGAAAAGATATCTCTACCTCTAATTCTATTTTAATGTGCCCACTTTCAGGGGATAAAAAGCTATAGCTCAGAGTCACAGTCAAATATTCCATGGATTGATTCCTGGGCATGAAGCACTTGAAGTCAGTGCTTATTGATAAATAAATGGCCATATATACAGAGAAACAGACACATTGTCACATTAGAAGGATCTTGTAGTATTATTTAACATTTTCAATATTTTATAGTATGTGTGCACGTTTATTGGTGTTGAGAGTATGTTATGTGATCATATGAAGGTAAATAAAAACCTTAGGGTTCTTACACCATTTCTGCCAACATGTAGATGACAGGCTAAACTTGAGGCTTCAGGCTTAGTGACAAGGATCTTTGCTCACTAAACTCTCAAAACAGGTATCCTTTAACTTATTCCTATCATGTAAGGGCAGATTTCCAATGAAATTGAAACAATAACTCAAAGCATCCATGTAGATTCTGATTTCACTTTTTCAAGTGTTATGTATGACCATGTATATTTTATCCTCCTCATTGAATTGCTCATGGAATCTGGGAATATAGGTTTATGTGCATTAATTTTCTGAATCCCTTTATAATAGCAATTCCATATGCACTTCCTGAAAACAATAGAAATACTTATAAGAAAAATATTCTTTCCAGGAAAGTCAGAAGTCTGTACGTAGGGTCTGATACCTATTTCCTTACTCACTATTTGCTGATGCCTACTCAGGAACACTTCCAAAATGAGATGCAGTTCTCATGTTAGTCCCACAATTTTATTTTATGTACAGACTCTGAGTGACTTTTGTAACCCATGATGAAGAGTTCATCCCACTCTGCTGCAAGTTAGGGTCCTATTCAACCATAAAAAGTATAGACAACCATGGTCCCATAAGATGTGACCATGCAGTGATTCTTCAAACTTTTTAGTTTGCAAATGTGCTTTGTGTAATCCCATGGTGAAAATCTATAAGCATACATTTCAGAGACTGCATGTGTGTGATTTAAAATGCTTTATCTTATAGGTCCTCAGTGTGGTCTTCACAGGAATCACATGAGGACAGACGTAGGCCATTAAACAATTGAACCTATGTGTCATGTCAGCTTTTACAAACAAACCACTATGAGGATTCTATTTCCCTTTTAAACTATAACCTTACAATGTGTTGGGAACATCAATTAGTAACTAGATTTCAAATTGTGAGACAAATATAGTATGCCTGATCACCTACAAACAGGTACTCTTTATCAAGAGAAGGCCACCTGTTAGGCTGCATTGGCTAGCAAGGTGGTGTCAACCCTTCCAAATTCAAACTGTTTTATGAAGGTACATGGAGAAAGAGAGAATGCTAAGGCTTTCCACATTGAGAAACTATTTTGAATTTATGAAAAAGAAAGGTTATAGTGAGTACATATAAACAGAGTCATGAAAGAGCATGTTCCACCCCATGAAAATGAAGTTGAGTGAAGATCAGTCAAATTTTTTCCTGATATATAGAGATAATTTGATTTTTAGATTACCATATATTATAAATGTCCTTGAATGCCATTGTCATTGCTGACCAGATCTTTTCTCAAGTATAAAATACTTTAAGAACAAAAGTGATTATTGGTTAGTGTGTCCATGAGACTCATTTAGAGACATGAAAACAGAAATAATGAAGACTGTTCATGATTCCTTGGGAATAGTTCTAATGCCTCAGACTGTAATTTTCCAGGGTCTTAGTAATTTGGATCTCAAATTATCAGTGAAATGAAAATGTCAAACCCTATTAATTACACAAGCACATGAATGACAAGTCTTGAGATAAATGACCATTAACTAACACTCCAAAAAGACGAGGTATTCCAAGTTTGTACCCATTTTACCAGAAATTTTCTCTTATATAAACATCCTATATCCTCCTGTATAAAGAAGAAGATTGACTGAAGGTAAAAGTGGATTCTCTTTATTAACTGCTGGTATTGAGGGTAATCATAAGTTGAGTAATGAGCCTATAGCCTCCTCAAAGTGAGTAAGAGTCAACCTCTTGTGCTTCAGTCACAAAGATGTTTCTCCACAACCTGAATCTCAAAGAATATGCTTCTTTTTAAAGAATCCTCATGTTCCTAGGACAGAGGATATTTTGTCATCCTACATTGGCTGACTTCCCAGAGCTGAGTCCTATTGTCTACAAATTTTTAAAAATGTTAGGTAAGGTCTTCTGTCTTCCAATCCTGTTTACCCTTTTGTTTAGAACAAAATAAGTGGAAATCAGGTTCTGGATACCATTCTGCTAGAAGAAGTGGCTTGTACATGTGATCTGAGGACAATAGTTCTGATAGCTGATAAGTGAAGTCTGGAACCAAGGCAAATATATAAAGTCTATAAGGAAACTGAATTTGTGTATATAAACTGGACCAAATGAATGTACATTAATTCTGTTCTTTTTTCCTACAGCTTTGGGGTCCTGCTGCTGTCTTTGGTAGAGTACAACTGGGTCAAACAACATGTACCAAGATTGAATCTAACTTAGACAAGTGTCCTTTTAAAACTGAGTTCCATCAGAGTCAAGTATGTATTTTATAATCACTAGGGACCCATAAAACAGGCAGATGGGTAGTGGACATAAGTTTGTATCAATGAGTTTATATATAGAGAACATCTGTGCATGCCAATGAGAAAACAAAAATATAAAGTAATAATTCATCAATGAATACAGCTGGATGTGGACATGTATGAACTCCAGACAATTCAGACCTGTGTCATGTGAGTTAGAGGAGTATATGCACAGGTAATTCTATGTGTGTTTAGCTGAAAATCTTCATACTGAGAAGGCAACTGGCAAGGAACACCATGGCAAGGACAGTAATTGGGAAAATGTATTTTTTTAATCACCACAGAAACAAGTATCCAGATATCTCCAAAAGAATAGAGACCAACAACCAGCTTAAGCTCTCCAATGCTGTCCTTACATTCCCCTGTCTGGGTAGAGTTGCTTCTTATGACACTATGGCTCTTGGAATACTTTTGTTTGTCTATCTGTACCCTTATACCCTCTCAACTGAATGACATTTCCCCACCCACTAGTTATTTCCAAGTGGCTATATATTGACTGCTTCCCATAGTTTATCTTCCATTCCTGACTCTGTTGAATGGATTGCATTGTTTCCTTTCTCTTAATTTCTGATTTCTCAATAGCACAAAACACTTTGTAGAAGATACTAACTAGACCAGTGAAAGCAGGGTGCGCAGACATCTCTATGTAATATGTGTCCGGTGTTCTGTGTGGCTATTAACTGGCAGCTCAGGAATGTTGGCATTAACTCTAGATAAATAAATTAATTCTGTAATATAAAGTTATTACACATGTCAAAAGTTCCCCAAAATATTATAATAAATTCTATTCTTATTCACAAGGGCAAACAAGGAACAATTAAATATATCCAATCACACCCAGAAATAAACGAGTGCAACAAGTTTCTGTCTGAATTGGCCAACTGTCCCTTCAATGAACAGGAAAACCAGAAAACAGTACATATCTAATTCTCAAAATAACCTGGGTATAGGAAGAATATTTCTACATTTGTGTATTATGTTTGTGAATAACTTTCTTTTGTATATATTTGTGTGCATAAGATATAGTACATGTGAATGTATATGTGGAGAGAGAGTAGAGATAGTCAATAAATACTCATGTTGAATGCAAATATTCCCTCAGAAGTAGAGCTATGGCCACATGAGAAAGAAGGGTGCATACTTGATTACTTTTATATGTTTACCTGGGAAATTGGTTACTGGGGGTATTTTTAGAGTATTGCTTATTCTATAAAGAGAAAGTAGCTATGAAGATGGTTACTTGTGAGAAGAATGTCTGTACACTCTCAGTTTAATTTGGCTTCCTAGACTTTACTGAAGAGATATATAGCATGTAAGTGGTTGAAATTCCTCTTGTTCATTCCATGCCTCCACTACCACTTATTACTGTTGAGAATGAGTTCCTGAAATTTAACTCCTAAAAGTGGTAGCTATTAATTTTTCAACTGTTACTATTTGCTTTTATTTTTTTTTGCATTATGTCACCTGCTTTGCTTCTTCACATTTGACATTTTTAGTGCATGGTCTTCTAGTCCTGGAGGTAGATGGGCCTTGACCACATGGCTATCTGTGTTACATAGCAGTATAAAGGCTCTTATGAGCCCCAAGTGGCAGTACATGATTTCAGATGCACAGTAGACAATTGATTCAATGAGAACTGGCCATTGAAACATTCAGCTCAATGTTCTGGGACTCGCCAAAATGACCAGTGGCTCATGGGCATGTTTTCCATGCCCATTTTATTTCTCAGAATGAACATGTTCCCTTTTAATTTTAACTTTACTGATATTCTTATGTTTTTCCTCGTTTCAGACAGTATCGTGCAGCTTTGTGTATGCCAACTTCACTAATATACAGCTATTTAAAATTGTTATAGAAGTAAAGTGTCTGAGGGTATGAGCCAAAACATGATATTTACCTGCCTTTTAATGCACCTTGCTTGGACGTCCCCATCCCTCATATGGATGCCTACATCCTTAACATTATCACTCCATTGTGCCAGGAGCAGGAGCTCCACAGAGAAGCAAGCTGAAGTCAAGTAATGCACATGTAAACAGTTGTATCATTTCTTATTTCTCCTCCTTTCTTCAAATTACAAAAATGCAAGTGCCACATAGATTATCCTTGCTTTACTCAATAAAAATAAAGTCATGGCTCTTGAGTTGCTGTGTCTCATGTGTACAGAGATAGGACCAAACATACAGGACTTGAGGGTTCTTTCCCATATTTGTGTGTCTGGTATTAAGTATTGCCTGTGGGGATATCCAGGTTTCAGATTTAAAAATATATATACAAATAAAATACCAACCAGCATTTAAGGTAGGGTGGCATGTCCACATACATGTCCAGATCCCTGAGCATCCTTCTCATACTCCCTGGGCCACTGTGGTGGTGTCAGGTTATGCTCCCAACTTTGCTTTCCTCATATATACAATTTTATTGCACAGCTGGACAGGGGATTGACTTTTTTCATAAGATGCTTGAAGTATGTTAGAATATCTTCTAGCTCCAGTGGAAATATTTTAGAAAATTACTCATTACAAATAACAAGTGAATGCCTCATATGAATCTCATATAAACATCCTCACAGCCCTTGATCATTATTCTTACCAAATCCCAGAACAGAGAGAAAAAATTCTCACACTCTGACTGTGAATGCCATTTTCTCATGTTCCTTCACTGTTTCTACATGTATAAGGAAATTTCCTTGGATACAGAGTGTAAAGCAAAAGTTCAAATTAAAACAGAAGTTTTAGCTCTGAGAGTTATAACTGGATTTTTAAAAATCTAGGATACACAGTAAAGGTCATCAGGAACTGATACCATTTTTTTTTTACTATCCATTTCTTTTCAAGCCTGAATTCCAGCTTTTGGAATTTAAATTGATACATTAAATGTCCTTAAAGTTAGGCAAGACAGTGGCCATTAACTTCTTAGACTTGAGTCTATGATTATAAAGCAGGTTGTAGGTCATAGTATACCAAGACACAAAACACAAATCCCACCTGTCTGTGCCAGATAATGAGTTACCAGGATTGCTAAGTGCACACACTTAGCTAAAGATTTAGAAGAATATAGAAAAGAAATGAGGAGGGACCCTGTGGTTCTAAATCATGAAGACTCTGAGTTTATTTCTGAAAGCATTTATACATATTTAAATATAATAAAGACAATTTGCAAAAAGCTGATGGCCAACATCAAACTGAATGGAGAAAGATTCAAAGCAATCCCACTAAAATCAGGAACTAGACAAGGATATCCTATCTCCCCTTATCTATTCAATATAGTTCTCAAATTTTTAGTTAAAACAAAAAGGCAACCAAGGGAGATTAAGGGGATACAAATTGGAAAGGAAGAGGTCAAAATATCTCTATTTGCAGATGATATGACTGTATACATAAGTGATCCACAAAATTCTACCAAGGAAATTCTACAGCTAATAAACAACTTCAGCAATGTAGCAGGATACAAGATTAATTCAAAGAATCAGTAGTCCTTCTATACACTAAAGATAGAAGAGCTGAAAAAGAAATGAGGGAAACATCACCCTTTATAATAGCTACAAATAGTATTAAACAACTTGGTGTAACTATAACCCAAGAAGTATGAGATCTGTTAGACAAAAATTTTAAATCTCTGAAGAAAGAAATTGAAGAAGATGTAAGAAAATGGAAAGATCTTTCATGTTCCAGGATAGATAGGATAACATAGTGAAAATGGCAATCTTACCAAACACAATCTACAGATTCAATGCAATTCCCATCCAAATCCCAACACAATTTTTTACAGACCTTGAAAGAACAACACTCAATTTTATTTGGAATAATAGGAAAGCCAGGATAGCCAAAACAATTTTGCTCAACAAAAGAACCTCAGGTGGCATCACCATCCCCAACTTCAAATTATAATATAGAGCCACAGTAATAAAAACAGAGTGGTACTGGCATAAAAGCTGAATTATGGAACAATGGAATTAAATTGAAGGCCCAGACATTAACCTACACATCTATGAAGACTTGATTTTTGACATAGAGGCCAAATATGTTCAATGGAAAAAAGATAGCATCTTCAACTTATGTATTGGCATAACTGGATGGTAGTGTATAGAAAAATGAAAATAGATCTAAACCTATCACCTTACACAAAACTTAAGTCCAAGTGAATCAAAAACATCAACATAAACCCAGCCACTCTGAACTTAATAGAAAAGAAAATAGGAAATACCTGCCAATGCATTGGCACAGGTGACCACTTCCTAAATATAACACTAGTAGCCAGACACTAAGAAGAACAATCAATAAGTGGGATCTCCTGAAACTGAGAAGCTTCTGCAAAGCCAAGGACACAGTCAATAAGACAAAATGACAGCCTACAGAATGGGAAAAGATTTTTTACCAACTCAAGAACAGAGGTTTGATCTCTAAAACTCAAAGAACTAGAGCACAAAACCCTTAAAAGCCTGATTAAAAAATGTGGTTCAGAACTAAAAAGGGACTTCTCAGCAGAAGAAGTAAAAATAGCTGAAGGGCAAATGAAAAAGTGATCAGCTTCTTTAGCCATCAGAGAAATGCAAATCAAAACAACTTTGAGATACCACCTTACACCTGTCAGAATGGCCAAGATTAAAAACATAGCCTATGTTGGAGAAGGTGCAGAGCAAGGGAGCACTCCTCCATTGTTGGTGGGAGTGTAAGCTTGTTCAGCTACTTTGGAATGCAGTATGGCAGTTTCTCAGAAAACTGGGACTCATTTCCTCAAGGGTCCAGGAATACCACTCTTAGGCATATGCCCAAAAGATGTACATTCACACCCCAAAAGCATTAGTTCAACTATGTTCATAGCAGCATTATTCATAATAGCAAGAACCTGGAAACAACCTAGGTGCCCCTCAACTGAGGAATGGATTAATAAGCTGTGGTACATCTACACAATGGAGTACTAATCAGCAGTAAGAAAAAATGATACTCTAAAATTTGTACGCAAATGGATGAATATGGAGAATATCCTCCTGAGTGGGGTATCAGAATCTCATAAATATAAACAAGGGATATACTCACTCATTAGTGAACTTTAAAAAATATAAAAAGAGAGAGATGTCATTGTACACAAAAACTCAAGGCTAGAACATAGCTAAGTGTCACAATGCCTCACTTCTGCATTGATGGTTTCTGGCAGAGGGGTGAGTAAGGAAAGACTTGATTTCTTTAGAAGTCTGGCCACAGGGAGCTAAATTATGCTCCAGTAAGCAAATGAACAGCATGAATGGGTAGTTTTGTAAATGGGGAGATTATAAGAGTAGGTATGATACTGAGAGGTCTGATATCTGAGTTTGATGGGGTGCATGATGTAAAAAGACCAAATAATAAATATATATAAACTTTTTAGAAAAGAAAAAAGAAATACTATGATTAATATCAGTGTTTCACTGGCTTTATAACTTTTAAAGGCTTTGTTTATTTTTTAAGTGTTATGGAATTATATGATATGTATTTGTCCTAGTTTTTTAAGATATACTAGTATTCTGTAGTAAGTCCATGTTTTCTTGTGTTTGTTTCTGTTATTGCTGGAGTATTTTTAAAATGGAATATTTTATTAGCATTTCAAGTATTTCAAGGTTTACAAAGTATGCATTTGTTAAAGTCATTCATTAAATTTAGGTTTAATTTTGCTATCTAAAACTCACCAGTTATTTTCTGAAACTTCAATTTATCGAAACAAATTTATAATGTATGTCCTTATGATTTTCTGGAATTTCATTCATATCTGTTATAATGTTTGCCTTTCAATTTCTAGTTTTGTTGAAGTAGGTCTTCCCTTTTTTTGTTTAATTTGGTTAAGAATTTGCCAATAGTGTTTAATCCTTAACAGATAAATAAATAAACTCAAAAAATATTCTTTAAAATAAATAAAAATAAAATCAAACATCAAAAAATTCATTAGAAAACAGTAAGTAGCATGTTCCTAACCACTGATATTCTTCAGTGCACTCTAACACCAGTTTTACACAACAGGCCCTTGCAATCAATACCTAATACTAATGTGATGTAGCTGAGATAAACTTTAGTACGTCTAGGTAAGCATCTTTACTTTTATCTTAAATAACATATTATCTGCCTACTATATGTGCACTCTTTAAATCCAAGGTATTTCCACATAGATAAAGAGTCAACTGTACACACAGAACACTGTTCTCTTTGTCAGCCTCCTTGGTCATTTACAATTCCAGAATTATTTCAGGGGTAAAGAGGAACTGTTTCCTTAGAAAGGGCCAAAGTTTGATATAAATGGACCAAACATAAAATATAAAAGTGTTCTAGAAGAATTCAGATAGAAAGCCTTACTTGGGAGGAAATTCCTTGTATACGTGTAAATAATGTATTTCCCTTCTCATTGGATAGAGTGTCCTCTTGGGTTGGTTTGTTTTGTACTGTTCAAGTCTTATTTTCTTACAAAAGTATTGTGTGACTTTTGTTTCAGTTTCTAAAACTGGATTATCTTAAATCTTATTAACTAATTTTTAATAATCTCTCTAATAATGTCAGTGTTTGACCAAAGGTGTTCAGTCACTGCTGCTTATTTTTTCCATGTTTAACATTTATATTTTATAACAACTTATCACTTTCATTGATCTATAATATAATGTCTTATTTTGTATTTCTTATCTGACAGAGCCTTTAGTATATTGAATCATTGCTCTAAATTCGTGGTCCAATAATTTTAAAATCTTCACAATCCTCAAGTAGGTCTATCATGCTTGCCATGTTTCAAAAAGATGTGAGTGTGTGTGTATGTGTTTGTGTGTGTGTGATTTCACTATCAGATGATTGTTGGTCTGTTTTATTTTTTGTTATGCCTTATAGCCATTTTCTTTAATAGCCAGATATGTTGCTAGTGACAATAATAGAATGATCTATGTATTATACAATAATTCTTTCTTCTCTACTGCCCTCAGCAATACAATGGTGTATTCTTGTGTATTTTGTAATTTTTGTTGGTTTGTTTTTCTGAAGTTCCACTATGTAATTGTCATTAACGTTCTGGAAGCAAAACTTAGCTAAGTATTTAGACATATTCAGTCTTTTTTATGTGTGTTCTCAGAAACGTTGCTGCATAATCTATTTCTTCTGGAGGAGATATATAAGTAGATAACATATGAAGATAAATAATAGATAGATGATAGATACATACATACATACATACATAGATAAATGGATGGACAGGTAGATATATAGAAGGAATTAGTTGTCTTCAGTCCTAAATAATCAACCCTAAACACATATACATATGAACAAAATTAATGGACTTAGAAGGCTATGTGTGTGTGTAAGTGGGCAACTTAAATAATTAAAAAGAGGTGTTACAAATTTGAGAGGACTCGGGGCTTGGGAAAGTGTGGGTTGAAATGTTGAAATGAAGTACAATACATATGCATGGAATTATGAAAAACTGGATAAAAATTAAAAATTAGATAAGAAGTTGACATAAAATCTTTAGTACAGGCATTCAAACATAACTTGAGAAAATCTCATGTTGTCCTAGAGTCAGGCTGCAGGCAACTTCATTATTTGTTTTTTTGGAATTCTTTTTTATTATGAATAAAGTCACATGTTTTAATCATGTATATCCATGTTCAAGCTCCCTTACACCTCCCAAACCTTCCAGTCATTCTCTCTCTCCACATCACATTATCTCCTTCCCAGCAAAGCCAGGAAGTCCCAACTTCCCAATACAGCTTAGTTAAGCAGCTAACCCTGGCAGATTCAGTATCCTCACCCCAACATCAAGACTGGGTAAGGTGTTCTTCTGGAAGGAGTGAGATCCAAGGTGCCAGTCCAAGGCATTTCAGATCCCAAGCTGTTCAGTGGTTGTGGTTAGGAGCTTCGACATGCTTTACTTTTTGCTTTTTTTTTTTTTTTTTTTTTTTTTTTTTTTTT
>PVIH01017026.1:0-11997 GCA_004025045.1 Sigmodon hispidus
GGAACAAAACCACATGATCATATCCTTAGATGCGGAAAAAGCCTTTGACAAAATCCAACACTCCTTTATGATTAAAGCCCTGGAGAGATCAGGAATAAAGGGAGAATACCTAAATATAATTAAGGCAATTTACAAGAAGCCGACAGCCAGTATCAAACTTAATGGAGAAAAACTCAAAGAAATCCCACTAAAGTCAGGAGCTAGACAAGGATGTCCTCTCTCCCCTTATCTATTCAATATAGTTCTCGAAGTCTTAGCTAAAGCATTAAGGGCATACAAATTGGAAAAGAAGAAGTGAAACTATCTCTATTTGCAGATGATATGATTGTATACATAAGTGACCCACAAAATTCTTCCAAAGAACTGCTACAGCTGATAAACACCTTCAGCAATGTAGCAGAATACAAGATAAACTCAAAGAAATCAGTAGCCCTTCTATACACTAAAGATAGAAGAGCTGAAAAAGAAATAAGGGAAACATTACCCTTCATTTTAGCTGCAAATAGTATTAAATACCTTGGAGTAACTATAACCAAAGAAGTAACAGCTATTTGACAAAAATTTTAAATCATTGAAGAAAGAAATTGAAGAGGATATCAGAAAATGGAAAGCTCTCCCATGTTCTGGATTGGTAGGATCAACATAGTAAAAATGGCAATTCTACCAAAGGCAATCTACAGATTCAATGCACTGCCTATTAAAATCCCAATACCTCAGTATTTTAAAGCACATTAAAGTTGAAGATGAAAATTATTCTCCAACTTCTTAAAGAAATTGTCACATTCCCCTTGAGGCTGAAGAGCTATTCTATCACTGGGCATTTTGACTATAAAATCCATATTCATAGATTGACTATATCTTGATATTTGCTTGTGTTTATTAGCATACAACCTTGGGAGGATAAATATTTTTAATAATAAAAATCAACACTTGGGAAATCATCACCTCAAAGTAAGCTCTGTTTCAATATAAGAGTACTTACTGAATGTGAAGGAAGTTAGGAAATTAGAAATTAGATCTTCAATCATTCAATTTAGTTTCTTTCCTGACTCTTAGCTCTATTATCTGTGTGTCCATTCATGTACCTGTTCACACTGCTGAACTCATGTCCATGTGCACTGGAGGCCCAGAATTGATTGAAGAATCTCTTCACAGTCACTCTACTCTCACCTTAATTTATGAGACAGTGTTTCATTGAACTGAAAATATCAAACTGATTCATCTTGACTAACTGGCCAAGAAGCCCAAAAGATGAGCTTTGTTACAACTTTTCAGTGCTGATATTACAAGTCCATGCCATTATATATTGCTTTTTACATATGTAATGGGGTCATGACTTCAGGTCTTCATATCTGCACAACTGGCATGTTACTGAATGACCAATCCCCTAAACCGATGGTTTCACAATTCTTTTCCATATTGTTTGAGGTACCCAATGAGGAATGGAACTTAAGTGCTGATGTGTTTATAATCAGAAACAAGAAATAATTCTGCAACACATCAGTTTTCTGATTCCAGGATGTTGTACTTTATTAATTTGATCTGAACATCCAATTTAAATATCTTATAAGATACTTGAAAATATCATCAGTGTAGTATTATCTGTAAAATTTTTGGAATGATTTCCAGTAAATAAAGCATTAATACTTTATTTCAGGACACTAAGGATAAGCAAAGCAAGAGGTACTCCATACTCAAACACTCAGCCTTTGACACACTAAAACAGGGAGAAAACTCTGTTCCTGTGTACTAGGAAATGGAGAGAAACGAAACTCTCCAAAGCTTTTTAGAAGGCACTATTTCTCAAGTCATTTATGCATCTATTTTAAGGATTATAATTTTCAGTAATAAAACAGAAATAAATGCAAGAGTCAACCAGTCAAGCAAAGCCACATCATTAAAGAAAATAGTTTTTATATGAAGAGAAAAGGCAGAGATTATTCGTGGTTAAATGGTTGTATACATTTGTATACATTTCATTCTCAAGCAACTTTTTTTCTGCAAATGAATCACTGAAGCCAAGTCACAGTTATGGTGAACCAACCTCTCACTTATCCTTTCAGATTGTCAGAAGGAAAACTCTTTCTCTGCCACAGAGAACCAGGTGAGTAGCCTTTAGAGCCAAATATGCTTAATCTTTTCAGTTTATTTTCTGAGAGCCATACTCCTATTTTTTAACCAAAAACTGGCAAAGCAACAAAAGTAAATGGTAATAAATTTTGCTCTGGTTTTTAGAACTGAGACAAAAATATGAAGAATGTTACATTTAAGTAAGTGAAATTTTATGAGTAAGTTGTGGTTTCTTACAAACAGAAAAATGTGTATTGTAAAATTACATTACATTTTAAATTTCCTGTTTATCTGTTTACTTTGGAGTGTTAGGAATCAGTTTGAGGGCTATGCGGATACTAAGCAAGTGCTCACTCACATAGCAAAACCACTAACATGCTGAGCTAAAGCTATGTTTTTAGTCCTCTGCTCTAGCTTGGAAATCTTGAGTATAGCTGTAGTCTTATAATTTTATTGACAAATGTAAAACAGTGCTCCTAAAGGGGCTTCCAGTTACCATTGTTTGAAAAAACTGTATGTGAATAGCCTTTGTATCATTTCTGCCTTTTGTAGGTTTCCCTATGAGTATAATGGATATAATTCCACAGATTCTCTTACCCATCAGTACTCATAAAGGCTCCATCTAAATCCCTTTGAAAATTGATGATTCAGTGCCTTGGAGTCAGGCACCATCAGTTCCCTGAGCCTAAATCCTAGTATTTCATAATTCTAATCAGCTAGCTGAGCAGCAAACACCTCCAAGCTCATGATTCTGCTCACTCACCAGGATCTAAGTGTCTAATGTAACCAGCAGAACCCTACTTCATCTCCTTGGAAATCAGGTGTCCATTGGAGCATTTCCTTAGCATTAACATGGCTGGTGTCAATATACTGAACCTTTAATTTTGTGCATTCTTCCTTCAGCTGTGATTTTGCCAGCATCTCTGTTACAGGTCCATTTCTCTAATCAAATGCTCTAGCATTTGACACAATTAGTACTTGACATCTATTTTCTTCAGTTCTGGAAACCTGGGACAAGCCTTATTTGATATCTTTCATCTTCTAATGTGAGTGTAATACAGCCAGATACACTAGAACCATTTTGCCAATCTACCAGGTAAAACCATAATTTTTGATACATTATTTAAAATCTCTATGAATAAATAAAAGGAAAATATATTATGAAATGGAATATACTGATGGTAAAATCTGGGAACTGAACTATAAGACTAGAAAGACAAAAAATAAAGTACTGAATAGGGAAACGTAAAAGTTCAATAATTGAATTTGTAACTTTTCTCTGGTATAGTCTTGTAATAATATGCCAAAAGCAATAAGACATATGTTTGCAAAAGTAGTGAAGAATTACAAAAGACTTTAAAACAGAAAGAATGGAGAGCAAAATGTAGAGCATAATGATGTAATATTTAGTCTCTGTCAGCTAGACAATTATAAACATTCATATATATGTTTTAAATATATTTTATATGATATATATATGCAATCTTACCTAATTGAATATATATGTTATAGTTGTACAATAAAATATCCAAGCCAAAATACTTTTCTATGTACTAAGATAACCACTTCTTTTATACACTAAATAAAAATAAGAAATCAACTAAGGGCACAGAGATAGCTTACAGCATCCTGCTAAAACCCAGGAACCATTACACAGTCGTACTTACTCTCATTTATTTTACAAACTGTCTTCTTGTGATTTCTGTAAGTCAGAACTACTCAAATTATGAAGATGTAAATTTTTATTTTTTATTATGAATAAAGTCACGTTTTCTATCCATGTATATCCTTATTCAATGTCCCTTTACCGTCTCACCCCCTCCAGTCACTCTCTCTTCTTCACATCTCCCCATCTCCTCCCCAGCAAGGGCAGGAGAGTCCAAATATTTCTCAGTTCAGCCTCCAGTCCTGGCAGATCCAGTTTCCTTCCCACAACATCAAGAATAAGTCAGGTGTTCCTCTATAGGAAATGGGATCCAAGGTGTCATTCCAAGGTGTTTGAGATACCAAGCTGTTCAGTGGTTATGGTTTGCAGCTTGGACATGCTTTGCTTTTTTGTGTTTTTTGTTTAGAGTCCACTACTGAGTGAGTACATCCCCTGTTTATCTTTCTGGGTATGAAATACCTCGCTCAGGAGGATATTTTCCAAATCCATCCATTTGCCTGCAAATTTTAGGTTATCATTTTTTCTTACTGCTGAGTAGTAGTCCATTGTGTAGATAGATGTACCACAGTTTGTTAATCCATTCTTCAGTTGAGGGGCATCTAGGTTGTTTCTAGGTTCTTGCTATTATGAATAATGCTGTTGTGAACATAGTTGAGCTAATGCCGTTGGAGTGGGACTGTGTGTCTTTAGGGTATACACTCAGAAGTGGTGTTGCTGGATCCTAGGGGAGATTGATTCCCAGTTCTCTGAGAAATCACCATACTGCATTCCAGAGTGGCTGAACCAGCTTACCCTCCCACCAAAAATGGAGGAGTGTTCCCCTTGCTCTGCAAACTCTCCAGCATAGGCTGTCATCTGTGTCTTTTATCTTAGCCAATCTGTGAGGTGTCAGGTGGTATCTCAAAGTTGTCTTGATTCTTGAACCTAGTTAAAAAGTGAATCAAAAATTCACTTAAACATCTAAATATACTTAACAATCAATTTTCTTCAGACCTGTGCTTTTGAATGTTGCTTTCAGTGTTTCTGCTGATAGATTTGTGTTAACTTGATATAAAGTACAGTCATCTGGGAGGAAAAACCTAATCCACAAAATATCTCCCTAAGATTGGCCTTTATAAAAGTCTGCAGGGCATTTTTCTTGATGTAGAAATGGTGTGGGAGTGCATCAACAACTTTGGGTGATCTTACTCTGGGCAAGTGGTCTTAGCACGTACAAAGAAAGCATGCTAATCCTGCCATGGAGTAAAAGCCAATATCAGTATACAGTACTTCTCCATGGTGTACATCTGTTCCTGCCTCCAGTTTCTTGCCTTGAATTCCGGCCCTGATTTCCTCTGTGAAGCTCTATCACCTGGAAACATAAATTTAAATAAAGTTTTCTTCCTCAAATTGCTTTTTGTCGTGGTGTTTTATCACAGCAATAGAAACCCTAATTAATACTAAAATTGGTACCAGGCTGAGACAGATATGACCATGGTTTTGATGATTACAGTGGAATTTGAACTCTGGGCTACCATGACCATTGAATACTCAGAACATAATGGGCAAATTGAGATCATGAGAGATAAGAATAGTAAATGCAATGCAAATGATGAAAAAAATGGCTTGTGGTATCTCATAAAAAAGTAAAGGTTCTAACAACCCAGTTTAATCATATGTTGAATTAAATAACTTTGGGTCAGGCCAGTTAAAGCAGAAAAATAAGCTATGTTTAGGAAGAGATTAGAGGCAGACCTGAGTCCAGAGCAGAGTGAGAGGTGAGTGGGTTCCTGCTCCTAGACATCTTGGAGACCTCCTGTCCAAAGCCTGAGGCATAGCCCCATCTCTGACCTCACAACCAGTCTTGCCCTAAACCAAAGCTGGGAGAGAACTTCCCCAGCAATCACTGAGATACATAGCAGGAGGGACAGCCCATGGCCAGGCCCCACCTCCAAGGCAAGCTGCATCATCACAGATGGATGTTTTCGGACCCTGTGGACCCTATGTCCTGAACAGTGTAAGAGGTCAAGCAGACAGGAGACACACAACCCCTCTAACTACAACTGACTAAGATTCCACTAAGACCTGACTAAGAGTGAGCCAAGAAAGCAATGGGCATTTCAACTACTATGAGGAGCTGTAGAATAAAATGGAATATCTGTTAAAAAAAAATCTGTAAATTGGATTTATTGTGTTTAATGAAAGCATAATATATCTATATGAGTAAATGATAATTTGTAAATTAATATGTGCTAGAAAACTTCCTGACAAGCACCAACAGTTCCTATGCTTTGTGTGTGATAGTTTCCAAGCTTTTGACTCACCCAGGGAACATTTAAATGCAGAGTAACACAAGGAAGCAATGCACTGTCACTCCCCTGATTAAAGGAATTGATTTGACTTTAGAAAGAGTGACTTTAATTAGCTGTGCAAATGCCATTAATTCCAATTAATCTCCTCGCACTGTCAAGACAAAAATCCTGAGAGAAGATAAATTGCAGCCAATCAATACGGCCCTTGTTTCTACCAGGAACAGGTGCTTGAGAAAAGAGGAATGTCATTAATGTGTGTCTATATCAAGAAGTATTTAACAAGACAGTAACTCAATGTGAAAAGCTTTCAGTAGATTTTGTCTATACTATTTATATATTCCTTAATTGTTTTCAATTGGATAGGAAGTATTTGCCATGTAGAATTTGAAAATTATCATTATAATTCTATGGAACAATACAAACTCAAGTCATTTTATATTTATAAAAATATGTAGTGAGAAATATGTTCATGAGTATATATCATTAAATTATTTCATTGTCCTTTTTGCTACTTGTGTTTGGTTATTGCAACTTGTTATAGCATGTTTAGTTGATATCCCTGGAAGCTTTTTCTTTTCTGAAAGGAAGCAGAGGAGGGGTAGATCTAGGGGAGAAAGGAGGGAGAGAGCCTAAAAGGAGAGAGGGCTAAATGTGATAGAAAAATAAATACATAACATAAAACAATTAATTAAAAAGAATTATGTTTAAATGTGTTACAATCTTATTGCTAACATTATTTGGATCATATGCTAAAAAGATATTTTTTTGAAATCTTTTTAAATGCATATGAATATTTTACTGTATAAACCTACCTTAAGCATATCTATGCTTGGTTTGTTATCCTTAGTGGCTGGCAGAGAATGCTGGATCCCCTGGAGATTAAATTATAGATGGTTTTGAACCCTCATGTGGGTATTAGGAAACAATGGTCATCTGGGAAATTAGGCCATGGTCTTAACCACCAAGTCACCTGTCCAGCCCTAAAGGGTATTCATTTTAATATGATGACAAATATAAGTAGTTGAAAAACATAATCAAACAAACCCACAATAAAGTATCAATGATTGTAAAAAAAAAAAAAAAGTTAAAGTAAAAACTTGCAATGTACCAAATAGAGAAGTTGTTAGTTTCAATAAAGGGTACTAATCATTTTCCTCAATGCAGTGACCAATAACTTGAGAGATATAACTTAAGCAAAAGATTTATTTTAGTTAATGTTTAGAAGAAGTATTATGGAATACACAGGTCCTAAGCATGTGGGGAAAAGTAGGGAAATCAAGAAGAAGAAGAAATCAAGAAGAAGAATACTGCTTCCCTGAAGGTTATTTCCTTTTATCTTTTTTTTTTTCAGACAACAACTTCAGGCCATGGGATGGTTTTACCCCATATTCAATGTGGGTTTTCCTTCTCTCACTAAATATCTCTAGGGATGCAGTCAATTATTTATTCAGAAATATGTCATTCTAGATTATTCTAAATCTAGGTTACTGTCAAATAAAATTAATGATCAGATTATCTAAGCAACAAACCAAATATATATGAATACACATGTTCAAACACAAAAATGCACACACTCATGCATTTAGAAACATACACACAAAAAGTTCCCAGAAAAAATAATCCCTAAGAAATAGAAGCAGTTATTAAAAGTCTCCCAACAAAAAAAAAACCCAAGGCCACATGAGTATAGCAAAAAATTGTACCAGAATTTCAAAGAAGAACTAAAACCAATACTCCCGAAATTATGCCATGCAATAGAAACAGAAGTAATATTGACAAACTCTGATTTTATGAGGCTGCAGTCACTCTGATACACAAACCACACAAGGATGCAACAAAGAAAGAAAATTATAGAACAATTTCCCTCATAAACATTAATGCAAAAATATTCAATAAAATCTGAGTCCAAGAATTTAGCAAATAAATCATCTTCCACGATTAAGTAGGCTTCATAAATAGATGCAGAGATGGCTCAACATACAAGATATGTCCAAGTTATCCACCATATAAACAACCTGAAAGAAAAATCTATGTGATCATCTCACTAAATGCTTAAAAGCCCTTTAACAAAATCCAATAACATTTCATGATAAAAGTCTTGGAGAAATCAGAAATATAAGAAACAAACCTAAGCATAATAAAGGCAGTACACAGCAAGCCAACAGCCAACATAAAACTAAATTGACAGATAGTCAAAATTGATCTCACTTGTCAGAAACAAGACAGAGTTGTTCTGTTTGCCCATATCTATTCAATATGGTATCCAGAGTTTTAGCTAAAGCAATAAGACAGCAAGGGGAGATAAGGAAATACTGTTTGTAAAGGAAGAAATCAAACTTTCACTATTTGCAAATGATATGATAGTAAACAAAAGTGTCCACAGAATTCTATCAGGGAACTTTTACAGCTGATAAACACCTTCGGCAATGTGGCAGAATGCAAGATTAACTAAAAAAATAAAAAAAGCAATAGCCCTCCTATGCACAAATGATAAAAAGAGATGAAAAAGAAATTAGGGAAACATCACTCTTTACAACAGCCAAAAATAACATAAAATTTCATGGGTTAACTTTAACCAAAGAAGCAAAAAAACAGTATGACAAGAACTTGAAGTCATTGAAGAAAAAAAATGAAGAAGATACTAGGAAATAAAAAGATATCTGCTGTGCAATCATGCTCTTGTACATTGTAAATATTTGTTCCTCCTAGTGGTTTAATAAAATGTTGGTTAGTTAGAAGGCAGATAGGAAGGATGGGCAAGGGTACTAGACTAAGAAAACTTTGGGAAGAAGAAGAACAAATCACAGACACCAGGAGATGCAGAGGAAAGGAGACAGGAATGATGACTTGAGAAAGATACCAAGCCACATAGCTAAACAAAATAAGAATCATGGGTCAGTTTAAGAGTAAGTAAGAGTTAGCAAGTAATAATCCAAAGCCCTAGAGCAATCAATTGTAATTAATATAAGCTTCTCTGTGTGTAGCATTAATTTGGATTGTACTGAAAGAGACTCAGAGCCAGATATTGGGGAAAGGCTGAAATATCAGAGAGGAAACATCT
This sequence comes from Sigmodon hispidus, assembly GCA_004025045.1. NCBI lineage: Eukaryota > Metazoa > Chordata > Mammalia > Rodentia > Cricetidae > Sigmodon > Sigmodon hispidus. The sequence continues at coordinate 9,089 of PVIH01017026.1, forward strand.
CAGTCAAATCTCACCCAGCTGTCTTTCAGCTTCCACAGCCTCTTTCCTGGTTGCTTCTACCTCTGCTGATTTCCTACACCACCTTAAACACCCTTCTTTCCAGATGTATCTAATCCAGGTTAGAATTAAACAAGGGAACTACTCTATTTTTAGTCAGCCTTGAACTTACAGAAACATAGCAAATTCTGTCTCTGAAGTTATGGGATTAAGGGTATAGGTCAATACTCCCAGGTTATCCCTTTGCTGGGATTAAAAGTGTATGCTACTGAAGCCCAGCTGTTTGGCCTTGTATTCAAAGATCAAGAAATTCCTGAGCTGTCTGCCTAGATTTTTGAGTGAGTGTTGATCTCTTCATATTTCAGGTTTTATTAAATATGTAACATATCACCACATGTGTGATTATTTGGGACTGCAGGTCTGGACCTAGAGGCTAGGCAAGCTTCTTACTACAGATTTCCCATGATCTTGGATAGATAGGATCCACATAATAAAAATAAAAATCTCACCAGAAGCAATCTACAGATTCAATGCAATCTTCATTAAAATCTCAACTCAAATCTTAACAGATCTCAAAGGAACAGTACTCAATTTCTTATGGAAAAACAAAAAAAACCCAGGATTTCCCAAATAATTCTGTTTACTGAAAGAATTTTGAGAGACATTATCTTCCCTGACTTGAAGTTTTACTTTATAAAGCTATATTAATAAAAACAGCTTGGTATTGGCATAAAAAAATAGAGATGTGGACAATTGAATTAAACACCCTGGCATTAATCCACACAAATATGAACACCTGATGTTCGACAAAGATGCCAAAAGTATGCAATAGATAAAAGATATATACAAATACATCTTCCACAAATGGTGCTGGCAGAACTGGGTGGTGGCATGTAGAAGAATGCCAAATAGACCCATATCTATTGTCATACAGAGCTCATGTCCATGTGGATCAAACTCAACATAAATCCAGTTACAATCAACCTCATAGGAAAAAAAGTGGGAAATAGTCTTGAGCACATTGGCACAGGAGACCACTTCCTAAACAACCACAGCACTAGTAGCACAGACACTGAGACAAACAATTATTAAATGGGACCTCCTGAAACAGAAAAGCTTCTGCAAGGCAAAGGAAAGGGTCAATAAGAGAAAATGCAGCCTACAGAAAGGGTAAAAAGATCATCACCAATTCTACATCTGCTAAAGGCTGATCTCTAAAATAGGTAAGAAACAATAGGTAAGATAAACAAATAATCCAATTAAAAAAGAAGTACACATCTAAACAGAATTTACAACAAAAGAACTTCAAATGAAAAACACTTAAAAGAATTGCATTAAGCAAATGCAAATCAAAACAACTCTGAAATACCATTTCATACCTGTTAGAATCAAAAACAGATTTTAAAAAAAAACTGATGACAGCATATGCTGGAGGATATGTGGAGATAGGGGAACAATCCTCTATTGCTGGTGGGTGTGAAAATTCATTCAGCCACTTTAGAAATGAGTATGGTGGTTTCTCAGAAGACTTGGAATCAATCTATCTAATAACCCAGTAATACCACTCTTGGCCATATATCTAAAAGCCATACATTCATGCTACAAGGCCATTTGCTCAGCTATGTTCACAGCAGTTTTCTTTGTAATAGCCAGGACCTGTAAACAACTGAGATTTCCTTTAACCAAGGAATATTTTTAAAAAATGTGGTACGTTTACACAGTGGAGTACTACTAAGCAGAAAGAAAAATGACAGCCTGAAATATTCATGCAAATGGCTAGAACTAGAAAATTAATATCCTGAGTGAGATGACTCAAACCCAGAAAGAAAAACATAATTATGTACTCACTAATAAGGGGATATTGGACTTAAAGCAAAAGATTACCAGGCTGTAATTCACAATTCCTTAGCAGCTAAGTAACAAGGAAGAACACAAGAGAGACGTTTATGGATTTCACAAGGAAAAGGGAAATAGATGAGGTCTCTTGAGTAAATTGAGACCATAAGAGCAAGGACAAGGGGAGGAGATAAAGAACATAAGGGAATGGAATGCCATGAGTTGGGTAAAAAAACAGAGAAGAACAAAATACATATCTGTAGTGATATTACGGTACCTTGTAAATATTTGGCCCTCCTACTGGTTTAATAAAAATCTGAGTGGCCAGAAAGCAGACATGAAGTGTGGGTGGGGCTACTAGACTAAGAAAACTTTGAGGACATCTCAGAGGAGAACACAGATGTCAAAGAGAGATGCCACAGACACAATGAAGAATCACAGCAGACACAGAGGAAAGAAGCTGAATTGCTGCTCTGAGAAAAGGTGTGGAGCCCCTAAAACCTGTTAGATTGGCTAAGATAAAAGGCACAGAGGACAGCCTATGCTGGAGAGGATGTGGTGCAAAGGGAACACTCCTCCATTGTTGGTGGGAGTGTAAGCTTGTCCAGCCACTTTGGAATGCAATATGGAGGTTTCTCAGAAAATTGAGAATCAATCTCCCCAAGGACCCAGCAATACCACTTCTGGGTATATACCCTAAAGATGCACATTCACATACCAAAGGTATTAGCTCAACTATGTTCATAGCAGCATTATTTGTAATAGCAAGAACCTGGAAACAACCTAGATGTCCCTCTACTGAAGAATGGATTAACAAACTGTGGTACATCTACAGAATGGAATACTATTCAGCAGTAAGAAAAAATGATATCCTAAAATTCACAGGCAAATGGATGGATTTGGAGAATATTCTCCTGAGCGAAGTATCACAATCTCAGAGAGATAAGCAGGGGATGTACTCACTCACTAGTGGTCTCTAAACAAACAAACAAGAAAAAAAGCCAAACATGCCCAAGCGGCAAACCACAACCACTGAACAGCTTGGGATCAGAAACACCCTGGACTGACCCCTCGAA
>PVIH01017026.1:12097-43500 GCA_004025045.1 Sigmodon hispidus
ATACCAGACTCATTCTTGAGGGAGGGGGGACAAAACTGGATTTGGCCAGGAGTGGAGACTGATCCAAGCATTATTGGGTCAGTGGGACCATAGGACTGTCTGCTCCCTGCCCAGGGAAGGGATGGGGAGTTGCAGAGAAGAGAAATGTCAAGATGTGGTGGGAGGGGGAAGGGACCTTGAATGAGGATATACAGGGATGAGAAAAAAAAAGAAAAAAAAATTTCAGAGGGAAAGCTGAACACATAGTAAATATATGTGTAGCAATCTTATTTGCATTACCACCCTTGATAAGCCATGCTTATGATTCTTATCCTCTTCATAGTTATTGTTAACTTTTCCTCATTTTAAATTCATGTTACTGTTTTTTCGTTAAATACAAAATAAACAAATAAATAAATAAAAAGAAAGAAAAGGTGTGGAGCCACATAGCTGAACAAGATGGAATAAGCTTAAGAGTAAGAACTAGCTAGCAATATTACTGGGCCCTAGGACTATCCGCATAAAAATCAAAATAATACAAGTATCTGTGTGATTATTTGGGTGTAAAAGCAATGGGGCTGAAAGCTAGTCCAAAACTCTGGTCTAGACCAGAAAGTCCGGGCCAGAAATCACACACAACACATATCTTGATAGAGGGAGTCATTTTGGGGTTAGAAAGAAACATAGTGTTAGGGAAATAGCCAAGAACCCACAAACATGACCCCAGCTAAGACTTCAAGCAATACTAAAGAGGGTACCTGAAATAGCTTTCTCCTGTAATCAAATTCCTCCCTAATTTTCATCATAGAATTTTATCTAGCAACTGATGGAAGCAGATACAAAAATCCACTGCTTAGCCCTGTGTTGAGTTCTAAGTCCAGTCAAAGGCAGGGAGAAAAGATTATATGAGCAAAGGTGTCAAGATCATGAGGAAGAAATCCACAGAGGCGCTGACCTGAGCTGTTCAGTGCTCAATGACTGTGGAGTGACACTGGGGAACCTGCATGCGACTGAACAGGCCCTCTGAATGTGGATGACATTTGAGTGATGTGGAAAGCTTGTGGAGCCTAAAGCAGAGGGACCAGAAGTTATTCCTAATGCATGAACTGTCTTTTTGGAGAGATATCTTGTTCAGTCTTGATAGTGGAAAGAAGGGCTTGGTCCTGCTTAAACTGGATATGCCAGACTGTATCGAATCCTCTTGGGAATTTTTACTCCATCTGAGTAATGGATGATTGCATCAGGTAGAGGAAAGCTGGGGGTGGGCGGTGACTGGGAAGAGAAAAAGGAGGAGAAACAGTGGTTGTTGTGTAAAGAAAATACTTTTAAATTAAATAATATTAAAGTAAAATAAATCTTGCAATTATATTTATATCACATAATCTAAGCTATAAATTGAATTCTAATAAACTTATTTTTAACTATTTTTATTCAGAATTTTTCCATTCAAAAATAAATATGCAAAGCTCATGTGTGTCATTCAAAACTTTGAATTTTATGTTTGCTAAACCAGATTATCATGTTATTTTTGAAATATATTGATCCATATGGAAAATGTAATGTAAATCTCTTCATCCCATATGAGTTTGGGCAAGAATATATTATTTCTTTTGTCTAATTTCTTTACTATGTAGTCTTTTGAGACATGGCAAGTGTTTTCATTGCTGTGTTCTGGTCACAGTGCAATGCTTAGATATTAGTGAGCACTCCTCTCTGCATTATAGTCAGAATTTTTTGAGGGGTTACCAGCTCACAAAATAACAACATGAAGACTCTTACTAATTATGAAAGCTCAGCCTACAGATTAGGTTTATTTTTAACTAGCTATTATAACTTATCCCATTTATATACATTTCCATGCTGTCATATGGCATTACTTCTCTTCCACCTTACACACTTGTTTCCTCTCCATGCCTTCTGGTTTCCCCTGCATGTCTAGATTGCTGTTCTTTCTTTCTCCCCCTGTAAATCCTGCCTATACCACCTACTAACTATTGGCTGTTCAATTTTTTTGTTATATTAATCACAGCAATATATATTCATACAATATACAAATATTCCACATTTCTGCATTTTTGTCTAGATAAAAAGAAAGTTTTCAACTCTAGCATAGTTAAACCATATGCAATAAGAACAATTATCAGGTACAAATTACATTCACTATGTCCAGTTCCATTTGAATTTGACAAATCTGGAGATAGAACTATCTATCTGCTATTTTAGTCAATTTAAATTATAAACCTAAACAACTTCCTATCATAATTTGCATTACCATCTTTAAAAAAACCCTTTTAGACTTTAAAACACCTTCTTAGATAAAAAATTTAAGCTTTTGTTTCCCAACCTTATAAGCTTTATATGTTTTATGTAAGGTTTTTTTTTTCTGAATTTGTTAACCAGAAAAATTGAGACTATAATCATCTCAACTTAAACTCCATTAGAGAACTTAGAAGGATATATTACCTGAGCAAACAAGAAGTTCAGAGCAATAGCTTCCTAAACTATAGAAATAACCGAAACAGATGACTGCCTGTAGAGTTAGCCAAGCCTTCTCTGCAATGTTGTGTTATTCCTTTTCAGCTTAAAAGCCAAGAATATCTGACAGACTTTTCTGTGAAGAAGGAAATTTGAAGGACTGTCTACCTTGTCATGGCAAAGTTTGGCAGTCACTTTTTGTGTACCACTTGTCCACTTTGGACAGCATACTGTCAGCAGCCAAAATAAGGGCAGTTTCTTGCCAAATGGCTAGCTTTGTTACATTGAAAGCAAACTTCATATGAAGGTTTTTCAGTGCCCATCATTTTTTTTTAAGTAAATAAGTACTACCACGAGCAGAATTATCTCATGGTCATGAAAGTTTTTGTTATTAAAACATATTAAATGCCATATTTCATAGGTCATTGAAGTGTTTAAAAAACATATGTATATATTTGACATGTATAACTTATCTAATATGACTATAAGTTCGACTGTTATATATAAATAACTACTAACCTATCTCTATTTTCATAAATAAATTTCAAGGACTAAATCTTTACATCATATCTTAAATTAGTTACATATGTATAATATATTAAACAATAGTAGAAATTTATACACAGTATAACAAAATTACCTTAAAAGTATATCAATATATAAAAATCTATAGCAATGTAAAATCTTTTAACTAGTGTTTGTTTAAAATTAAACTCAATAATCTATTTTTCCCATAATTTCTGTAGTGTACACCCTTTCCTTCAAAAGGAGATTCCTGGCCTAATCTTATTTGTTTAGCTTTTTTCTGACAATTACCAATAACAGCTTGTAACCAACCCCATTTAATGTGACAAACATTCATAACCCACCAAGTGACCAAAAAACCACAAACCTCATCTTTTAGGAATGCAGGCATATGTTTTGTAGACTGCTTCCTGTTGTCTGAGGGAGATTGTAACTTTAGGGGGAACCCTGAGAAAACTGGGGTGGTGGTCAAGTCCTGGGAAAGACAGCTATGTTATTGTTTGTTCTTTGTAAAGGGAAAGTGTAGAACTTATCTAAGGTCTTGGCTGGATAGACCATAAGGCTCAACTATCTCAGCTAGCAAGTTTTAAAATTATTCTATATTTAGAAATTTAGGAAAACTATAACAGAGGCATTATGAAAAGCCTGGTCTTTACTGGTGTCTGGTTTATTTTTTTCTAAAAAAACATTTTTTGGGGGTTTTGATTTTTTTGAGACAGGGTTTCTCTGTCTAACTTTGGAGCAAGTCCTGGAACTTGCTTTTAAGATCAGGATAGCCTTGAACTCCCCAAATCCTCCTGCCTCTGCCTCCCAAGTGTTGAGATTAAAGGCATACTCCACCACCACCCAGTGTAAATATATAAGCTTTTAAAGGTAACATATATAGCTACATTGTCACTAGTATGGAATTGCAGAATGCACAAGTCAGTAAAAGATTAATTTTGGGGGTGTATGTTTGAGAAGATAAAAGGTATCTGTTAACTTTATAAGTCAATTTAGACTGTATAACCAAACTGTAAAATAAATCTCTACACATTTATATGAAAGGCATGTAATAATGAGTCATGAGGACTCTGTAACTTAATTATTTATCTTATCTCATTCAGTCTCAGAACTGTTTTCATAATAGCGTAATCAGCATATATGTTACCTGTCCTGTAGTCTTTCTTGGTCATTTCCCTCATGTCTACAGCCAAGATTTTCAGAAGATCTCCCCCTAATTAAATCTTATCTTTATTTAATTTAAGGACAACCATTACTTTTTGTTTTTTATGGAAACAAAAGCATAACTTCTCTCCTAACACAATATAATTTTCTACTTCCATGTTAAAGTTAAAACATTCTTTAAAATATAAGATGGTTTAATTTAGCAGTTTCTATTGTCCAATGTCTCTCAGGAGCTTTATTTTATACATCAGTATTTAAAAAATTTTAAAGACAGTAAAGCACCAGATCCAAACACCCTGTGTATTTTCCATATTTATATAGCTTTATAAAAAACATTACTGTAATTTCTCTTCACAGTTTTATTTTAAACTATTTTTTCTTTAACTGTATATACCCATTTTTATTACACCTTAAACCTAATGTATTTATTTAGTGTGTATGTGTGTATGTGTATGTGTGTGTGTGAGTGTGGCTTTTTGCATATCTGCAGCTTTCTGCTGGCAATGTTTCTGACCTAGAAAGACAAATCTTAAACCACTTGGCTACTATCACAGAATGGTGCTAAAGGCACCTTCTGTCTGTGAGAGACTATCTTCGTGTTGGAGGGTACCCACACTAAGCTACATTTACCTACTTCAGCTCTGAGAATTTGTTGTATATATATATATATATACATATACATATATATGTATATACATATACATATATATATATATCTGCAACAGTAGGTGCTGCTCAAAGGCTCAGCTGTACGATAGGGCCTCTTAAAAGAGCTGTGTCTCTATATGCTCTTTGTGCTGAGCCTACCTGAAAGACTGCTTATGTGGACATTCAAGCCTCTATGTTATATACCATATGTATCAGACTTTTCTTTTAGCCCCCAACTCACAAATAATAACATGGTGACTTCTTCTTACATATGAAAGCTTAACCAATAGCTTAGACTTGTTCCTACCTAGCTCTTTTAATTTAAATTAACCCATTTATAACAATCTATGTTCTATCACATGGTGTTACATCTCTTTCATCCTGTACCTGCTGTTTCTTCTCTGTGTCTTCTGACTTCTCCTATATGCCTGGATTCCTTCCCCCCCCTTTTTTTTTCCTCACCCTGGAACTTCCACCTATACCTTCTGCCTACCTAGTGATCATTCAATTTTTATTATGCCAATCACAGTAACACATTATCACACAATGTACAAACATTTAGTAACACTGCATAAACTAGCATTATACTTTTTAAAAGGTAGTAGTAATGTTCATTTTTGGTAAAGACATCCCTGAGGTCACATTATCTACTTTTTAATAACTCACAGAAATCAAGAGATCTGCTATGCTGATGAAAAATTTTATTTCAGTGAAAGTATAGAGATTAAAACTAGCAAATGGAAAATGTATATCTGATGAAGAGAATGAGGTAGCAAGGAAAAGCTTTAGGTACCCTTAAACAGTGTTCTCATGTAAAAAACACAATTCTCTCAACAGTGATGTGTGACAATTATGTGCAAAAAGATTCAAACTGAAGAAAGCTGATAAAAGATGTGGCCTAGAATTTTCACTGATGCTAGATGCAAAGCATATGTCAGACCTCACTATATTCAAACCATGAATCCCTGAACAAAGGAGGTGCACATCATGGATCTCAGTTATTTTTTATGTCCTTCCACACTGCTATAACAATATGCCTCAAAAAAGCAACTTAAGAAAGAAAGGATTTATTAGGGTATTACCATTTAAGAATGAATATAGCCCTGAATTCCAGAGACATAACAGCAAAAGAGACATGAGGATTTGGTAATCTGGTACCTGATAAACTTTCTCTTTTTTATTTAGTATTAGACCCAAGCCCATGGGATAATATGAGTTAGGTCAGAAAGTAGAGAGCAAGAAAATCTATTACTCAGCTGTATTTTTTGAAACATTTTCATACACATATGTATCTTTTCATGTTAATTTTAAATATGTCATGTTAATAAGGATATGTATTATCACTACTATACTCTTTGCTACCTTGACAACCAAATACATAATATTATATCATGACTTACCATTGTTGATCCCTAAACTTCCTTTTCTCATATGATATGGTAAAAACACTTTACTCAATCTCAAAAAGTCACAATAGTCTTTAACAGTATAAATATTCTTCAAAAGTACATTCTTTTTTAACTGAAGGCATTTTTTAATCATGAGCCCATATAATATAAAAAAGTAAGTTATATACTTCTAACTTAAAATTGGTGCAGAATAATCATTTCTCTTATAAAAGGAAGAACGGGGATTATCAAGGGAATATAACATTGAGCCAAAGTAAGAACAAAGTCAGTAAAGGAATACATCAAACCCTGACTTTATATTTCAGGTGCCTGAGGCTTGTGATATTTTCATCTGAGTTCTAAAGTGTTTATACAGCTCTGCTCCTCTAGCTCTGTTGCCTGAAGCATACACAGCCTCTTTGTGTAGCTGCCTGTTCTCCATGCCAGAAGCTGTTCTCATCAGAATATCATGACCCTGACTTATGCAACAATCTGGAGTCTCTATTGCAGCTTAGTCTTTATCTTCCCAACTTTACATCATGTCCTTTCTGTGCCCTTTTCAGGGAATCAGGGAATCTAATCCTGCATCACATTACTTGGCTTCGTTGTCATTCTGGAACCATGGTATAAGACTTTACAATACACTAGCTGCTGACCACTTTTCATGCTACCAAAAAGAGTATCATGGAGGTGATGTTGGCTTTTTTTGTAATACATTAAAATATACTTTGTCTGCCTTATATTATAATTGCTCTTTCTATGCACATTGGTGGCTGAATCTGAGAAACCATTTTTCTAAGCAGTTTTTTTTTCCAAACCCTTAAGTACCAGGAAATCATTTCAGCTGAGGCATTCTGAAACAGGGTTCTCTCCTTTTAAGAGAATTTGAATTTCACAAGGTGGAACCTTTTATACATGGATTACTATACCTGGTACACCTTTTCTATTGCTTCAATACAGAGCAAGATTCTAGTCTATAATAACACTGAAATCTTCAACAGTTCCAGGTGTTTTGTCTGCACCTCCTGATCTGAACCCTTACATTTGTTCTTGTTTCTTACTTCATCACATTACCCTGTTTTTGTTCTTCCTTCTCTATTTCTTTCTAAATCTGAGTAAGCAAGTGAGTAAGGAAAAATACAAAATGTCTGATTTGAAGAGATAAAGTCACCAGGAAGTGGAATGGAGCTAAGCTCTGTGTTCAAGGATATAGATAACAAAACAGAATAAAGAGAGTAGTGATCTCAGAGCAAGATCCTACCCAGATTACTTTCCAGTTTGTAGGAAATAATTGAAGAAATGCTTAAAGCAGGGTATGGTGGCTCATACCATCATTGTCAGAATTTAGAAAATAGAGGCTCGTGGATCTCTGTGTTTGAGGTCAGTCTGGCCTATAGTAGATTCAGTTTAAAAACAGCCAAGCTGAAGGAAACAACTGATAACAAAGTTGCTGAAGATGTAATTGAATGAAGGGACCATATTCTATTCCCAATAAGCAACAGGACTTGGAATCTTCTGTTACATGGTACTCTGGTTAAGGATAGAAAAGGGGGGGCTATAAAATGTGCCTGTGAAACTAAGGAAAGCCCCTGAATTCAGGCATGTGTCAAGGATGTCTCTGAATGGAGACCCAGAAAGCCTTTGGCATGAAGCTGTGAAGTTAAAGTCTGCACTGCCTTAGAGACCCTACGATGATGGGTTATCCCAAACTCATGAGATACCTGTCAGGAAAAGCTGCTAACAGGGAGTGCAATGAGCTCAAGAGAAAGAAGTATGTTGTAATCAACAAAAGTAAACACAGTTGGAGAAGAGCATTTTGATATCAGACATGGAGATGCAGAGTTTAGAGTTTTCCTAGCTAGTTTTCAGTCTTTCTTTGATTCAATATTTTCTCACAATGCTATCTTCCCAATGTTTTAGAACAGTATTATATATCCTGTGTCATTATAAGTTGGAAGTATGTGATCTATTTTTTATTAATTTGATTTTGTTGGGGATTAAATTTCAAAGATTGAATAAATCTCAAAAGAGACTTTGAACTTTAAACATCTGAACATTGTTGAGACTGTTACAGACTACAGAAACTTTTGAATTTGGACTAAATGCATTCTTTGTTATGATAATTTTTATAAGCTTATAGGGGCCCAGGTAGTGAAATGTTGTAGAATGAATGAAATTGCCCCCACAAGGTCATAAGGAGCAGCACTATCAGGAAGTATGGCTTTGGTATAGTAGGTATGGCCCTGTTGAAGAAAGTGTGTCATTGTGGAGGCTGGCTTTGAGGTCTCCTATATGCTCACACCATGCTCAGTGTCTCAGATCACTTCAATTTGCCTATTGGTCAAGATTTAAAATGATCAGCTCCTTCTCCAGTACTACATCTATCTACTTGCTGCTTTGCCTCTCACCATGATGATAATAAACTTCTGAATTGTAAATGAGCCCTAATGAAATGATTCCCTTTATAAGAGTTTCTATAATCATGGGTTCCCTTCACAGCAATAGAAAGCATAACTAAGACATATCTTAGCTTGTGTCTTACCATAGCATCACCCTTCTCTGGTTGAATACCTTTTCTGGTCCATTTCCTCACCTTTTCATTGGTCTTCTAACACTTAATGTAACCCAAATAAAGCCTTTCCCCTTCTTTAAAGTGGATTCTTCCAGGTTATTTTACCACAGCAACAGAAAAGAAACTGGGGCATTGCCCTTGTCTCTTGAGAACCAGTATTTGCATATGCACTCTTTCCTACCCCTTCTGTGGTTTCAGCATTTCCAAAACCATTTTATTTACTCTGGCCACAGGAAGTTTAACTATGTTCCAGTAAGTAAATGAGCATCATTTATGGGTGTTTTTGTAAATGGGGAGATCATAAGTGTGGGTATGAATCTGAGAGGACTGATAACTCAATTTGATGAAGGGCATAATATAAAATCACCAAACAATATATATGTTATATATATATATATTTGTGTAATATATGCATATATATATATATATATATATAAATTTGGGAAGCAGAGATGTGAAAAAGGATCTAGAACTCAATTGCCATGTAAAGACTCATTATTTTTCACTTTATTTCCTCTATGCCTTTTCAGGTTCCCATGACAGTGACAGTGTCTCACTCTACAGCCAAGGAAATATTTCAAAATCATAGAAATTTTAAAATCACAGAAATCGTTGTGCTTTAGCCTTCCAAGTGCTTGTGATTTTAGGCAAAAGCAACCATGATCAGCTTTGAATGTGGTGTTTGTTACCTGAGTAAAATGAATATATAAAATTTAATCTCTTCTTCCTAAATTGCAAAATTTATTTATCAATGAAATTTCTTTTCCTGAGATTTGATCTTATATAATCCTTATAATACCAAGCACAGCATCATTTTGAAGCTTAACAAGCATGAAGTCATTTCCAGGTTCATCAGTAAAATTTAAAGAAGAGATGTAGAAGCTTGACTTTGGAAAAGACACTACCCGCTTAACAGAAATAGCTGCTATTATCAGTTACAGATTGGTCATAGTTATAAATTATTCCAGAAAGTACAATTAATATAAACCATAGTGAAAAAATAACAAATTACACTATGAAAACATATAAAATATGCAGAAAACAGACCCCACATTACACCTTATAAAAAGAATGGAAGTGTCCCAATTCATGAGAAATTTATAGTTGATATTAATTAACTTATGTTTAATAATTTAAATTGGAATCATATCTATGGTTGAATACTTGTTCTAGACTTATTAAATCAGCCATTTTGTTGAGACTTCTTAGGTGTAGCTTTCCTGACATTTCTAGGAGATACAATCTTACAGAAGATTTTCTGGGTCTCTCACTTTACAATCTGGCAACCATTAGTGGGAGGCCTGACTGGTCGGAGGCTGCAGTCTATCATGGACTGGCAGTTCTCTCAGAGCTCTGCCCTGTGGATGACTCCCCCTCCTTGCCCCTGGTTCAAGTGGAAACTACCCTGTTCTCCTCCTGACCTTATTTGGAGACTGTCTCTAGGCTCTGATGACTGTCAGTCTCTAGTATAATCCTTGACACAATTCTCTGAAGAAGTTTTTCCCCTGCTGCCCATGTGGTAATTAGTTATATTGTGCCAAGAACTCTAAGATAGAATTTTGCTTCCAAATATGATAACTAAGTTTTGTACTAGGAACTTTATGATAGGAGTGTGCTGTTTAATGTAAATTAGGTGATTTGCCAGCTATTGTCCCCAATATTATATATCCCCTATTCTCTGGAATATAGTTGAACTGAATCACTAAACCTGACTCTTGGAGAGCTACCTCTTCTGTATTCAAAGGCCATCTACAAAGCTTTCTATCACTGTTTCTGCCTCTTACTTCTCATGAACTAGTAGCCAATGCATGATGAGCATAAAAAGGACCCCCTACCACACCACCCCATACACACCATTACGCACTTTCACTTCTTCCATTATGTTTCCTAAGCCTTAGAAGCAAGAACTGTGTTGTAGATAGAATACTTGAGGCTTGGCACCAAATTATCATTGGTTATCTGGAATTGGATCTATTGTGGTTTTTCTGTAATGGTCTCCTTCTGTTGTAAAAATAACTTTCTTTGTTGAAGGATAAGATGTAGTATTAGGTTTCTGGCCTGGACTTTTGAGTTCTGAGAACTGAGGTTCTAACCCACTGTCTCACAGAATCACAAAATCACACAGACACTTATATTAATTTTATACTGATTGACCTAGGGCCCAGGCATATAACTTGCTAACTCCTTACCTTTAAAGTAACTGATTATTTTTATCTTGTTCAGCCATGTGGCTCAGTATCTTTTTCTCAGCATCATTTCAACTTCTTTCCTCTGTTTCCTGGCATCTCTGCTGTGTCTCTGCTCTGAGATGTTCCCAGAGTTTTCTTAGTCTGGTATCCCTGCTCATACTTCCTGTCTGCCTTTAAAGGCCAGTCAGTACTTTTCTTAGACCAGTAGGCAGGACAATTATTTATAATGAAACAATAAAATGTCACTACAATAAAAAGTGTAAATTTTTTGTAAGTATAAGAACAATCATTAACCAAGTTAGAGATTATACTGGCTTTATAAATTGGCAACCATAGTTAATTTTCTAAGATTCATGACCTCACTAGCCCTGGATAGTTGGAATAGTTTCCAGTACCAGGTGTGATTTCTCCATTTTATCAGGCCTTAAGTCTAATTTAGAGAGGTGTTGGTTCTAACTAAAATATGTGTGCCATTATTGCATGTTTAAGGTTATCATTTCATGATACTTACTGTAGTTCATAGAAGCTATAGCTGGTTAAGATTTCTGATTGCTTATCTCAATTGGAGGATTAAACTGTACCTTCTGGTATCATGAAAGCTAGTTCTGAGAAAAAGGGATTTCAGATCATATCCGTATTGGATCTGAGTCCTGTATCTTTAGCAATAGAGACTCATTGAAGGAGTATCCTAATATACAGATACAAATATATATATATATATATATAAATTTTCTAGAAAAGCTAAAATTGATCCCCCAAAAAAAATCAAGAATGAAGACAGTGATTTCAAGGTTATGAATATTTAAACATTACTCAAAACAGGGCCGGATGACTTTCGGAACACATTATAATAAGTTAAGGAGTAATAACAATATAATGGACAATTCTGATGATTTATATTGTCAGTGTTACTGTATCTAGAATCACCAGGCAGGTAAGAATCTGGTGATATTAATAAAGGACTGTCTAGCTCAGACTGATTGAGGTAGATCCACCTGAGTGTTAAGTGTTACAATTCCACGGACTAGCATCTCATACTGAATACAAAGCAGAAAGCATGCTGAGCTAAATCATTCCTCTTTCTCTGCCTCCTGACTGTGACTTTGATGTGACCAGTTCCTACCACTAGGATTTCTCACCAGGATGAAGCATTTGAACCCAATGAACCCTTTCTTTCCTAACTTCCTTTTGTGAGCTATTTAGTCAAAGTAATAGAAAAAAAAAAAAAGACAACCATAATAGTACACTGTTCTTTGTTAAGGGAGTGATATTATCCACACTATATTATACAGGTTTATGAGAGGACTGTGCCTGTATAAAACTCTCAAAGTTTTCAGAAAGCTTCTCAGTTGCTTTAAAGAATAATATAAAAAAGATCTGAGAATAAAATTTATAACCCAAATGTTATAAATACTATAAAACACTAGAAAGATACCTAAGGTAAAGAACATTTAAAATCAGCACTAGGGGCCACCTAGATTGTGGCACTTCTGGGGAGGCCAGGTAAAAGAATAAAGACAAAAGAATGTCTGTTTATTATTTCTGTCTGTCTCTGGGGTATGAGAGTAAAAACTAATGAAATTTTAAAGGAAATGCACTTGAAATTTAATTTATATGCTTTTAAAAATAATGAATATAACAATAATAACACATACATCTCATCTCCAACTCTGTGAACTTACTTCAGTTTCATATTTGCCATTCAGTGCTTTATAGTAATGACTGTTTTCTTCCTAGCTCCATTTCTTGAATATTAAAAATAAAAATCTAAAAGCACTAAAACCTAAGCAACAATAATTCAAAATTTGAAGCATCATTTCAGTTGGATGTACTCATAAGTTGGGTAAGTTCAGTCAGTATCCACAGTGAAGAAGTAATAAATTTTTTCTGTCCTCATTCCTTTAGTTTTTGTTGGCATTAAATACTGCTGGTCCTATTTCTTGAAGTGATCTTCATCTACCCTTTTCCCATAATTTTGAATTCACCCCCACTTTCTTAACAAAGAATAGTGTTCTGCACTGATTATCGTAATTATTTTTTTATTGCTGGGATTCACAAAAGAAATTTAGGAAAGAAAAGGTTCATTGCGCTCATATGTTTCATCCTGGTGAGAAAGTCCTGGTGGCGGGAACTGGTCACATCACAGTCACAGTCAGGAGGCAGAGAAAGAGCATGCTTTAGCTCAGCATGCTTTCTGGTTTGTATTCAGTATGAGACAGTAGTCCATGGAATGGTTCCACTTACACTCAAAAGGGTCTTTCCCCCTCAATCAGCCTAACTAAATATTTACCTTTTAGGTGACTTGTGATACAGCAACACTGACAATATAAATCTTCACAGATGTTCATGTTATTGTTATTACTCCTTAAGTTATTATAATGCATTCAGAGAGTCATCTAGCTCTGTTTTGAGTGTTTTTTAAAATGTTGATAATGTTGAAATAAATGTCCTCAATCTTTCTCTGAGGGACTAATGTAAGCTTTTCCTGGAAATTTAGGGGTTTTTGTGTTGGTATGTTAAAAACTCTATTAAGTAAGTCCTTATTGATAAAGACACAGGACACGGGATATCCAACACATCTGGTCTGATTTTATCTGGAAGAAAAAGAATAAAGATTTTAAGAGCCAGAGGATGAGAGACATTGCTGTCGTATCATGTATCCTAAGAAAGTCAAAAGTTATACTGTTAAATTCTCACCAACCTGCCTGACTAACATGAGATGAACAAGGACAAGAGCCATAGGCATGCCCAACGTGTGTCAAGAAGCCTACATGGCCCAACACTTATGCTGAGAACTACAGGCAAGCTAGAAATTCCTGGAATGTTAAAAATAGTTATTCCTGTGGCAAAACACAAGTGGTTATCAAATACCAAATGGACAGCCCTAATGCTATACGTACATGGAAGATTATGCAGACTTATAATGACAAAAATTAATTTTCAAAAAGAGTCTATGGATTTCAAAAAGAGCAAAAAAGGGTTATATAAAAATATTTAGGGGAAGAACGATAAGGGAAAAATTATATGATTATGTTATACTCTCAAAAAATAAAATAAGTAGTTCTTTTAAGTTAATATTATCATGTTAAAATACTAATAAAAACTGGAGAAATGGCATAGTGATAATAGCTCTTACTTGCTGTACAACTTGAGGAACCAGCTTCAAATTCCAAGAACTCACATAAGAAGTGAGACATAGTAATGAATGTGCCTATTGTCCCTGGACTGTGAAAGAAAGGAGTGCCATTGCACCTTGTTTCCTGCTAGCCTTGATCCAGGTTCACTAGAGGGCTCTACTATCATAAGGTAATAAAGTTAAGATTAACATAGCAGAATACTTGTTAGACTCCTCCTCATTCTGCAAGCACATGAACACACTTAACTCCAAATACACAGACACAAAAATTAATAATACAAAATTTTTAAAGGTGAATGAAATGGGTTGGTTATTAAAGGACACAGATTGTATAGTAATAAGGCATGTATCTACCAATACATCACTGTGCAATGTTAGAAAATAAAAGCTGATGTGTAGAATCTAAGGATTAATAGCATCTGCTCATAAAAAAAAAAAAAAAAAAAAAAAAAAAAAAAAAAAAAAAAAAAAAAAAAAAAAAAAAAAAAAAAAAAAAAAAAACAAAAAAACAAAAAAAAAACAAGACAAGGACTTGGTTTACAGGCAAAGCAATTATTGAAAGAATTGTTTGACTGTAGTGGAGCCAGGAAGTTTTTGTTCTCATTTGTGAAACAGAGATTTTGGCAGGCATGATGGAGAGCTTATTGGATTCTAGCATTCTTGATGATGATAGAGGGAGATAACTAGTGTTGGAGGCAAGTAGGGCTACAAAGGAACACTCTGTATATCAGGGTGCAGTGGAGCCACCAAGAACCCTTCCAGGACATCTGACCTTTAATTTGTTTCTCACCACTCACTTTTAACCTCACCCCCCTGCCAGTAATCAGTGTCTATGACCCCCATGGGTGTCTTCACAAGATTTCTTTGGAAACTGCAAGTTCTTAAGTGCTTTCCCTTCAAGACCAGATTAGCCAACTTATTTCAGAAAGTATAAGGGAATGCCCGTGCTCCATTCAACTATCTCTCAATGAATACACACATGAAAACATTAGACTTAGACTTGCTACTACACAACTCCCACAGCTGGGAAGCTGAGACAGGATAGAGTTCAAGACCAGAGTGGGATATATATTGAGGATTGATCTATCTCAAAACAGGAACAACAAAAAATGTATTTCTCATAAAGTCAAATAAGTCTTTTTTTTATTTCAGAAGTCATCATAATTACATTTTAGCAATATGTTCTCCTTAAAGAAAAGTACAAAATAGTTTGCACACCATAGACTTCAGAACATACTAGAGCCTAGATCATGGCTTCCGGGTTATGTTTGTTTACTGCACTTCTTTATTGTTTGCTTTCTGAAACATTTAATAAATTACTTAGACTGCTTCAGGGTCTTCTAAGAAACCCTGACCCCAAACAGACATGAAGAACTTTTCTTGCTTCTTTCCCACAGCAGTGCACACATCAGTAATTCCTATAAGTTTTACTACTCACCCGAATCAATCTCCAAATTCCAAAAACTCTTATCTCAGTTTTATGCCACAACAGAATGTCGGTTAAGAAATGGTCAAATTTCAGGAAATAACAGTAAGTACCAGATATCACTTAGTTTTCTTAATAATAAAAATGATAAAGGATACAGTAGGGAAGGCATTCTCCCCAGACAGGATAAGTAAGATTTCAGCCTTAAGCTATATCTTTCATTTCCCAGAAGCTCAGAGAAAGAAAAAGAAGTAGCCACAGTGCCAGATGGTCCAGTGTGGTGCCTGGCAGGCATTGCCAGAAGGGCTTGACAACTATGAAAGCAGCATAAATGACCAGCAATTGTTCTAACACCTGGCCACTTCAGTAGTGCACATGTGTTTGTAACATTTGTGCCCAGAAGAGGAAGGAATGACTGGTGAGCACATACTACTTAGCACAGGGAACAAAAGCAATATCTGTCAGATGCCATATGATGTGCGACTGGACTAGGACAAGGACACACATGAATCAAGAATCTGTCTACTGAGATTCTACCTCCATGGTTCACACATACAGTCAAGCAAGCAGAGACAATGTGTAGTTAAAGGGTAGTCATTGGAGAAAATGGTACAAATGATATTTGAAACCCATAATATCAATTTTTCTGGAACATACCATGTAAGAGGTGACATGGGTTTGAAATACATTTCTACTTCCACAAAAGGATACTTGTAGGAACACTGTGCTTAGTCATCAAAGATTGGGAAACATAATGTGAGGAAAGAATGGGGGTAATTAAAAGACAGACACAGAAAGCTGCACATCAGAGGCCAGAATGTGATTAAAAGTTATGAATGTGTAATGAGTCCAGTGGGCATAATGGCATGATATCCTCCATTACTCTTTGATATAAAATACTATGTTGAAAAAGGCTTAGAAAATGAATTTTTTTAGAAAATATACAGGGCTGTCAGCAAGATTTTGAATGATACAAAGTATCCTTTAGGACAAATACTGCACTGCACAGCCACAGCTGTAACTCTGTACACCTTTTTTTTTTGTTATAATGGTTGTTATTTTTAGAACATTTAAATCTCAAAAGAATTTTACAAAGCAGGTGAGTACTTATCACAGCCTAAATAAATGAGATTGACTTTTATCCCACAATTGTAGCCTCCTTCCACACCTCAGAATTAATGTACTAGAGGGCAAATCATGCTAATGGTTATTTTAAGCATAGCATTAGTCACTTTCAAAACTAATAACATTTACTTTTCTCTATATTTATATTTCATTCATTTTTTACACTTCTATTATAGAAGTAAGTATGACCAGTAAAAGTTGGTAATATGTTTTAAGTTGTGGTAAATGTTGAAGTAAATCACGGGCAAGTCTTGCTGAAGTTTCTATTATCTCTTCTTCATGGTTAGGAATTGCTGTAATTCTCTGTTTCAAAATGTCCACTACTTGTTGTTTTTTTTTTCCACAACAGAGAGGAAGCTCAATAGTTAGTTATATGTAGTCTTTCTTATGCAAACATTTTTAGATATATCTCTTTGTTATCTGTCTTAGTAAAAAAAAAAAAACTTTTTATAAGCATGAGAAATTTGCTCACTGCTGGGGTATTCTGTTAGGAAAAATATTAAAACATAGATAGCCTGATCATCAATTAAAATGCTATGATAAGATTTCCTAATGAGGCCATGTGGCAAACGTCCCTCTATTCAGATAAAAAAGAAAATCATATTCTTCTTGACAGCAGACTTACATTTAAATTTATCTAATGCTGTTTTTGCTGGATCTCAAATACTGTTTTTTCAAACATTCTAGTTTAGTGAAGGTTCCAGTATAACATGTGTATTAAGCATTGTTATGGTCATAGGCTCCCAGTTATTTCTAAAATATGACAGATATTTACTTGCTAACAAAAGTTTATTATATATAAATTTCTTTCCCAAAAAGTTGACTTTTGTGGACACTAGGTATGCAAATAATAAACAGAAATATGTGCAGAAATTAGAATTAGAATAAATTTCATAGGTGAAAATTTATATAATTTAAAGAGAAACCAAACAATAAACTGGGTTTTGTTTTTCTTCTTTTTATTTTTCTCCATGTAGTCTTGGCTATCCTGGAACTCACTTGTAGATCAGGATGACCTAGAACTCAGAGATTTGCTTTCCTCTGCTTCCGAAGTTTGGACATTACAAGGGACATGACCAAACACAATAAAGGCAACATACAGAAAGCCAATAGCCAATATCAAATTAAATGGAGAGAAACACAAGCAAATCCACTAGGATCAGTAAAATCTGGAATAAGGCAAGGCTGTCTGCTCTCTTCATAACCATTCAATACAGCATTTGAAATTCTAGCTAGAGTAATAAGACACACTGAAGAAGATCGAGGGGATAAAAGTTGGAAAGGAAAGAAGTCAAAGTATTGCCATTTTCAGAAGATAGGATAATATTTATAAGCAATCTTATACAAGGGAACTCCTACAGCTTATAGGCAACTGCAGCAAAGTGGTCAGAAACAAGATTAACTCAAAAACAATGGTAGTCCTTCTATATACAATCAAAAAAATGACTCAAGAAAGAATTCAGGGAAATAACATCTTTGATAATAACCACACACACAACACACACACACACACACAACACACACACATCTCTGTGTGTGTATGTATATATATATATATATATATATATATATATATATATATATATATATATAAAATTTACTGAGCTAGCCCTAACCAAGTATGTGGAAGATTTGTGTAACAAATCTTCCATTCTTTGAAAAAAGAAATTGAAGATATTAAAAGATGGAAAGATCTCCCATACTTATGGATCAATAGGAGTAATATAGTAAAAATGGCCATCATACCAAAAGCAATCTACAGACTTAATACAATCCCCCTCAAAATATCAACACAATTCTTTAAAGACCTTGAAAGGGCAATACTCAATTTCATACATAAAAACAAAAACCTAAATAATGACATCACACCTAAACAATAAAAGCATTTCCAGAGGTATGATCAAGCTGCACTACAGAGCTATAGTAATAAAAACAGCATACAGTTTGCATAAAAACAGATAAATTGATTAAAGAAATCAAAAGGAAGTCCCAGATATATATTTATATACCTATGGACAACTGATATTTTTTATAAAGTAGACAGGGATTCACAATAGAAAAACAAAAGCATCTTCAACAAATGGTACTAGTCTAATTACATGTTTGCATTGTAGAAACATGCAAATAGATCCACATTTATCATTCTGCACAAACCCAAATCCAAGTGGATCACAGACTTTACCATTAAACCAGACAAAGTGAAAGTGATAGAAGAGAAAGTAGGGAATAAAAAAGGCCCTACCCTATTGGCAAAAGAGACAATTTCCTGAACAGAATACCAAAAGAGCAGGCACTTAAATTGACAATTAATAAATGGAACCTTGTAAACTGAATAGCATCTGTAATGTATAGTACACCATCAATAGGACAAAACAACAGCCTACAGAATGAAAAAAGAATTTCACCAACTCCATATATGATAGAGCAATAATGTCCAGAATATATAAGAAAGTAAATTGGAACAAACCAAATAATCCAATTTTAAAAAATGTGGTACAGATCCAAACAGAAAGTTATCAGTAAAGTAATGGCTGGAATTTAACAACTTTAGCTATCAGAGAATGCAAATAAAAGCTACTTTAAGATTTCTGTCAGAATGGCTAAGATCAATAGTACAAGTAACAACTCATGCTGCTGAGGATGTAGAGCAAGGTGAACACTCCTGCATTGCAGATGGGAGTGCAAACTTGCACAGATCTATGTAAGTCAATAAGGCATACCTCAGAAAATTGGGAACCCATCTACTTCAATATCCAGTTATATCATTTTTGGGCTCCAAACTATCACAAAAATATTTGTTCAACTGTATTCATTGTGGCTTTATTCATAATAGCCAGAAACTGGAAACAATTTAGATGTCTCTCAAGTAAGGAATGAGATAGGTAGATAAATTTACTTATCAGTTAAAAGATTGTATCATTAATTTTATAGGCAAATGGATAGAACTAAAAAACATTCCAGACTCAGAAGGACAAGTATGATATATATTCACTTATAATTGAGTGTTAGCTGTTAAATAAAAATAGTAATCTTTGATCTACAGACTCAGAGAGGTTAAGTAACAAGGAGGGCCCTAGGAGAGCACATGGATTTCTCTGGGAAGAGAAAACAAAAAAGATTTTGTGGGCAGACGTGGCACAGGTGGGATGAAGCCAGTAGTGATCAACTGGGAAGGAGGAATGAAGGGAGAGAATATGGAGAGGGAGAACTAAAAATGGTGGGGTAGGGGAGTAATTGAAAAAATGTAGAAGTCCAGTGCTGTAGAAACTTCCTGGAACCTATGGTGACCTTAGCAAAGACTCTTATTAATGGGGGATACCAGTGTGTGGCACTAAAGATCTTACAAGACAGTTGTATAGTTTTGTGTAATTTCTATTATTGCAGACCTGTGTCACTTGGGGTACAGAATTTTTAAATACTTTATTCTGAATACATATTCCCTAGATCTGAATATAGATTTAGATCTGATACAGAGAACCTACTGAGATGTTCTTTTAAGTAGTATTCAATATTTTTCATGTGTGCAAATTTTAGCATTAGTAAGATAAAAATATCTGCATTCTGCTGTACTGCATTCTCCTTTGAAATTTCCAAGGATAGAGTAAGATATTCCTTACTGAGTATAGAATTGAATTGCCTAAAATATCATGTCATTTGAGTAGTACATGTTATAACGCAGCAAATGAGCTTTGTGGTTAACAGGTGAGATGGGGGATTTTTCTCTTGCTCATTGGCAGATATGGACTGAGGCTCTGTTTTCTATAAAGTGAAGAAAGTTGGAACCACTATAATATAAAATGCTCAGCACAATATTCAGTAGCTAATTGAAACTAAAAGCAAGTGCATTTTTCTTCATTCTATATTAGAAATATATTCTATATTTTTCAAGTTCCTGACAGTATAATATATTATATTATATGATATACCTATTTTCTTTTCTTTATTAATGATTTGATATATATTTTATAGTGGCTTTAAAATGGTAAGAGAAAAATTACTCATTACAAAGTAATGACTATTGAGATTACTTGGTCTAAAAGTGGATTGTCAGTTTATTGATTTATTTTTTTTCTGAAATTCTATTACTCCTTGACCTTCTTACAGAGCATCTTAGTTATGTTCATTAACTTGTCACTTGAACAAATTCAGAAAAATGTCTCAGAAAAATAAACTATGTGACAATTAAGTGACACAGTGGGGGTGAGATACAAGAAGGTGGGACAATTTAGTTTATTTGTAAATGATTACATCTCAACATTAAATCAGGCACCAGAAGTAAAACAACATTCAATAGCCATAAATGGATTCAAGTTAAAAAATAGTGATGCAAAAGCAGGAAGAGGATAAAAGAAAGACAATAAAGGATACAGCCTTAGGTCAAAAACATGGGAAATACAGGTATTTTACAAATGCAATTAGAAATACATCCATGAGAAGTGGACAGATTACAGCTCCTTTGCTATCCGTCCAGAAAATCCCACTCCTGGGCTGGGGTCACAATCAATCCTGATCTCAGATTCTTGCTTCCAGACAGGCCCTAGATTTTAACTGTGAGGGGCCTCCTTGAGTGACCCCTGAAAGAAAAGACATCACATCGTGGGAACTCACCTCCAGGGCAAACTGCATCATCAGACACAGACTGACACCTTTGAAACTCAGATCCATGTCCAGAGCTGAGTCAGAGATCATGCAAACTGCTTATGTAGAGCAGATGAGAGACACACAAGCCCTCTAGCCACAACAGACTAGGAGCTGACTAAGTGTGAACCACTGAAGACATTGGGAGATGTCAGTGCAAGAATACATATACAATATAAAGAACAACAATGCAAAACCAGAAGAAACTGATGGTTCTACTATACCAAGACCTGAACAGAGCAATGAAGAGGAAACAGAAAAAAAAAAAGCAAGAATACCTTGATGAAGACTCTAAAAGCCTTAAAAGAAGATATAAAACATTCCCTTAAAGAAATAGAAGAAAATACAAACAAAAAATTGGAAGAGATAAACAAATCCTGGAAAGAAAAGAAAGAAACTGAAGAAAAGAACCGCCCCCCCCAAAAAAAAAATGAAAGAAAAATTTCAGGAACTAGACATTGAAATAGAAGCAATAAAAAAGGTGCAAAAGAAGGAAATGGAGGAAATAGAATTTCTGAAGAAAAGAGCTGGATTTACAGGTATAAGAATAACAAACAGAATTCAAGAGATGGAAGACAGAATCTCTGGAGTGGAAGACTCAATAGTGGAAATAGACACATCAGTCAAAGAAAACACTAAAACCAAAACAGTCACAACACAAAATGTTCAGGAAATTTGGGACACCATGAAAAGACCTAACCTGAGAATAATAGGAATAGAAGAAGGAGAAGAATACCAACTCAAAGGCACAGATAATGTATTTAATAAAATCATAGAAGAAAACTTTCCCAACCTAAAGAAGGAAATGCCTGTAAAGATACAAGAAGCTTACAGAACACCAAATAGATTTGACCCTCCAAAAAAGTCTACTCACCACATAGTAATCAAGCCACAAAACATACTGAACAAAACAAAATTAAGAGCTGCAAAAGAAAAGGGCCAACATACCTATAAAGGTAGACTCACCAGACTCTCCAATGGAAACACTTAAAGCAAAGAGGATCTGGTCAGAAGTTATACAGGCACTAAAACAGTAAGGCTTCCAACCTAGAATACTATATCCAGCAAAACTATGAATCGCAATACATGGAGTAAACAACCTATGTCTTGACAACCTAAGATTTAAACAATATCTATCTAGAGAACTAGAGCCCTTCAGAAAGAATTAGAGGGAAAACTCCAACTTAAGGGTCTCAGATACACCCATGAAACCACAAACAATTGATAATCCCACAGAGGAAAAGCCCAGAGAAAGGAAATACATACAAGCTGCCACCATAAATAACAGGAAAAGTCAATCAGTGGTCACTAATATCACTTAATATAAATTGACTCAATTCACCTATAAAAAGACACACACTAACACAATGAATACAAAAACAGAAACCATCCTTCTGCTGCATACAAGAAACACACCTCAACCTTAAAGAAAGACACAGGCTCAGAGTAAAGGGTTGGGAAAAGATTATCCAATCATATAACCCTATGAAACAAGCTGGTGTTGCCATCCTAATATCTAACAAAGTAGACTTCAAACTAAAATCAATTAAAAGAGACCAGAATGAATATTACTTATTTATCTCAAGAAAAATCGATAAAGATGAGATTTCAATCTTGAATATTTATGCCACTAACAAAAGGGCACTCATCTACGTATAATAAACACTACTAAAGCTCAAATCCCACATCAATTCTCACATCCTAATAAAGGGAGACTTCAATACACTACTTTCCCCTTGGATAACTCAACCAGACAGAGACTCAACAGAGAAATAAGGAGTCTAACAGAGAATATGATGCAAATGGATTTAATAGATATTTACAGAAACTTCCACCCAAACTCAAAGGAATATACATATTTCTGAGTACCACAAGGAACTTTCTCTAAAATTGACCACATAATTGGTCATAAAGCAAATATCAATGGATACAAAAAATGGAAATATTTACTTGTATCATATCAGACCACCATGGCCTAAAGGTAGAGTTCACAAAATCAAAGATCACAGAAAGCCTACCAACTCATGGAAACTAAACATCACTCAACTGAACCACCTCTGGGTCAAGGAAGAAATTAAAAAAGGAATCAAAGTCTTCCTAGAAATTAACAAAAATGAATTCACAATGTACCCAAACTTAAGAGAAACAATGAAATCAATCTTAAGAGAAAAATTCATAGCACTAGATGTGTATATTAAAAGCCTAGAGAAATCTCATACTAGAGAACTAACAGCACAGCTGAAAGCCTTATAACACTTAGAACCAAACTCACCGAGAAGGTGTAGATGGCAGGAAATAATCAAACTCAGAGCTGAAATCAATACAATTGAAACAAAAAGAACAATACAAATAATCAATGAATCTAACAGTTGGTTCTTTGAGAAAGTCAACAAGATAGATACACCCTTATTCAAACTAACCAAAAAGCACCGAGAGAGTATCCAAATCAACAAAATCACAAATGAAAAGGGGGAAATTAAAAACAGACCCCCAAGAAATCCAGTGAATTATCAGGTCATACTTTGAAAATCTATACTCCACAAAAATGGAAAACCTAGAAAAAATGGACAGCTTTCTCAACAGGTACCATTCACCAAAATTAAATCAAGATCAGATTAAGTAAATAAACAGACCTATAACCCTAAAGGAAATTGAAGCTGTCATTAAAAGCCTCCCATGTAAAAAATAAGCCCATGCACAGATGGTTTCATTGCAGAATTCTACCAGACATTCAAAGAAGAATTACTACCAATAATCCTCAAACTGTTTCAAACAGTAGGAAGTGAAGGAATACTGCCAAACTCTTTTTATGAGGCCACAATTAACCTAAACCCAAGTCACTTGAAGATACAACAAAGAAAGAGAATTATGAACCAGTTTCCCTCATGAATATTGACGCAAAAATTCTCAACAAAATTCTGGTGAACTGTATACAACACCACATTAAAAAAAATTATCCACCACAATTAAGTAGGCTTCATCCCAGAAATGCAGGGATATTCAACATACAAAAAACTGCATATCCTTAGACATTGAAAAAGCCTTTGACAAAATCCAACAATTTTTTTCTGATAAAAGACCTGGAGAGATCAGGATTACAGGGAAAATATTTAAATATAATAAAGGTGATTTACAAGAACCCAATGGCCAGCATCAAACTCAACTCAAAGCAATCCAACTGGAATCAGGAACTAGACAAGGCTGTCATCTTTCCCCTAATCTATTCAATATCGTTCTCAAAATTTAGGCAAAGCAATAAGAGAATGAAAGGAGATTAAGGAGATATAAATTGTAAAAAAAGAAGTGAAACTATCTCTATTTGCAGATGATAATATTATACTCCTAAGTAATCCACAAAATTCTACCAGGGAACTTCTACAACTGATAAACACATTCAGCAAAGCAGTTGGATACAAGATTAACTTAAAGAAATTAATAAAGTAATTAATCCTATATACTAAAGATAAAAGGGCTGAAAAAGAAATAAAAAAAACATCACCATTTATAATAGCTGAAAATAGCACTAAATACCTTGGAATAACTATTAGCAAAGAAATAACAGATCTATTTGGCAAAAACTTTAAATCACTGAAGAAAGAAATTGAAGAGGATATCAGAAAATGGAAAGATCTCCCATGTTCCTGCAGAGGTGAAAATAGCAATCTTACCAAAAACAATCTACAGGTTCAATGCTATTCCCATCAAAACCCCAACACAATTTTTTACAGACCTTGAAAGAACAATACTCGATATTATTTGGAATAACAGGAAACCCAGGATTGCCAAAACAATTTGGCTCAAGAAAAGAACCTCAGGAGATATCATCATCCCCTACTTCAAATTATACTATAGAGCCACAGTAATAAAAACAGCTTAGTACTAACATAAAAACAGACTTGTAGATCAATGAAATCGAATTGAAGACCCAGCCATTAACCCACACACCTATGAACATTTGATTTTTGACAAACAGGCTAAATATATTCAATGGAAAAAAAATACCTTCAACAAATTGTTTTGCCCTAACTGGATGGTAGTGTGCAGAAAATTGAAAACAGATCCAAACCTACCACTTTGCACAAAACTTAAATCCAAGTGGATCAAAGAACTCAACATAAACCCAACTACAATAAACTTGATAGAAATGAAAGTGAGAAATATCCTCCAAAGCATTGGCCCTGGTGACTACTTCATAAATATAACACCAGTAGTACAGACATTAAGATCAACAATCAATAAGTGGGACATCCTGAAACTAATCTGTAAGGCAAAGGACAAAGTAAATAAGACAAAACAACAGTCTACAGAATGGAAAAAGATTTTTACCAACCCTTCAAGTGACAGAGGATTGATCTCTAAAATATAAATAGAACTCAAAAAACTAGAGCCCAAACCCTTAAAAACCAAATTAAAAAATGGGGTTCAGAACTATAAAGAGATTTTTCAGCAGAAGAATTACAAACAGCTGAAAGGCACATGAAAAGTGCTGGACAGCTTTAGCCATCAGAGAAATGCAAATCAAAACAACTTTGAGATACCACCTTACACCTGTCAGATTGGCTAAGATAAAAGACACAGCCTATGCTGGAGAGGATGTGGAGCAAGGGGAACAATCCTCTATTTTTGGTAGATGTGTAAATTTGTTCAACCACTTTGGAATGCAGTATGGCCGTTTCTCAGAAAACTGGGAATCAATCTCCCAAAGGATCCAACAATAACACTCTTAGGCATATATTCTAAAGACACACATTTACACCCCAAAAGCATTAGCTCAGTTATGTTTGTACCAGTATTATTAGTAAGAACAAGAACCTGAAAAAAACCTAGATGCCCCTGTACTGAGGAATGGATTAACAAGCTGTAATATATCTACACAGTGGAGTACTACTCGGCAGTAAGAAAAAAATGATACTCTAAAATCTGCAGGCAAATGGATGGATATGGAGAATAACCTCCTGAGCAAGGTATCACAATCCCAGAATAAGAAGCAGGGCATATACTCACTCATTAGTTGACTTTTAAAAAAATATAAAAAGAGAGAGATGTCATTGTATACAAGAACTCAAGACCAGAACACAGCTAAATGACACAATGCCTTACTTCTGCATTGATGACTTCTGGCAGAGGGATAGTGCCATGTAACAACAGCACAGCAGAACTAACTTGGAAGTATACCTTGGTGCTCACTGATTGATCCCCTCCCTCATGTATCCATAATTTCATGGACTCAGATAAACATGATGTTATATTCAATTTTCATGAGATCAAAAAAAATTTTTATTATGAAAAACAGTCATTTTTTTCAACATGTATCCCCTTGTTCAGGCTCCCATCCCCCTCCTGCCCCTCTCAGTCACTCACTCTTCTCTCCATCAGTTTGTCTCCTCCCCAGCAAGGGCAGGAAGTCCCAAGGTCCCAAGGTGGCTTAGTTAAACATCCAATCTAGACAGATCTGCTTTCCTCACCCCACATTAAGACTGAGTCAGGTGTTTCTCTGGAGGGAATGGGCTCCAAGGTGTCAGTACAAGGTGTTTCAGATCCCTAGCTAAGGACTGTTGTTGAGATCAACATTTTAATAGTCTACATTGGAGTTAGATTATGTGCCAAAAAAAAAAAAAAAAAAAAAAGAACTCAAGGCTAGAATATAGGTAAATAACAAAATGCCTCACTTCTACATTGATGGCCCCTGGCAGGGGTGAGGGTGAGGAAAGGCTTGTTTACTTTAAGGGTCTGGCCACAGGAAGTTTAATTATGCTCCAGTAAGTAAAGGAGGAGCATGAATGGGCGGTTGTGTAAATGGGGAGATTGTAAGAATAAGCATGATTCTGAGAGCTCTGATAACTGAGTGTGATGGGGTGTTCAACATTGCTAGCCATCAGAGAAATGCAAATCAAAAAACTTTGAGGTACAACCTTGCACCTGTCAGATTGGCTAAGATAAAAGGCACAGATGGCAGCCTATACTGGAGGGGTTGCAGAGCAAGGGGAATACTCCTCCATTGTTGGTGGGACTGTAAACTTGTTCAGCCACTCTGGAATGCAGTATGGCAGTTTCTCAGAGAACTGAGAATCAATTTCCCCAAGGATCCAGCAATACCACTGCTGGGCCTATACCCTAGAGATACACATTCACACTCCAAAGGCCTTAGCTCAACTATGTTCATAGCAGCATGCCTCGTAATAGCAAGAACCTGGAAACAAACTAGATTCCCCTCAACTGAAGAATGGGTTAACAAACTGTAGTGTTATGCCCAAAGTCGCGAACCTAGAGAGACCACTGGAGACAAGGAGGTGGCGGAATGCAAAAGCAAGGTTTATTGATAGAGACAAGCTAGCTCATGAACCACTACAGATGTCTGTTACACCGGAATCAGGCGGGAGGGTTGATTAGGGCCGCAGGGGGTGGGGGGAGCTCCTTTTACAGCCCGAGGCTGAGAATTGGGTTCAGGTGAGGATAATGGTACGAGTTATTACCTAATTGGCTCGTACTAGGGGCTTTCCAGATTAGGGTGGGTTGCTTGGTAACAACAGGTCAGGCTTTTGATTGGTCAGGACCAAGGTGAAAATCATTTTTAGTACTATTTCTTCCTGGTATGTTTGGGCTAGTTTTGTACAGGGTCCCATAGTTCATCCTTGGGGTATGGTCAAGCTGTCCTGGTTCTGTGCCCTGGAATGTCTCCTATAGAGGGGGAAAGCCCACCATCAACACTGGAACATACAGCTGGCCCAGGAATGATGGTGGTATATTTTGACTAGAGCATTTGGTGGTCAGATAGCAGGGCCAGAGTGGTATGGATTCTGCAGTCAGAAGTCAAGTCATGCTGCCGCTCTGTGAACAGCAGATTCTAGCTATGGTCTCTGGGAACTGGGTGAGGGAATCTTTCTCAGGGCTCTGTCTGCTTTAGTTTTGCATAGTTCTCTAAAATGGAAGACTCCTTTTAGTCCTGGACCCCACCTGAATCATCCAGGTGTCCAGCTCTATGGCTACTTTATTTAGTTATTTATTTATTTATTTATTTTACTGCTGAGTAGTACTCCATTGTGTAGATATACCACAGTTTGTTAATCCATTCTTCAGTTGAGAAGCATCTAGGTCATTTCGAGTTTCTTGCTATTATGAATAATGCTTCGATTAACATAGTTGAGCTAATGACTTTGGGGTTTCAAATGTGCATCTATAGGATATATGCCCAATAATGGTATTGTTGGATCCTTGGAGAGAGTGTTTGCCAGTTTTTTGAGAGATCACCATACTGCATTCTAGTGGCTGAACTAGTTTATAGTCCCACCAACAATGGAGGAGTGTTCTTCTTGCTCCACATCTTCTACAGCATATGTTGCCATCTGTTTTTGATCTTTGCCTTTCTGACACGTATAAGGTGATATCTCAAAATTATTTAATTTGCATTTCTCAGATGACTAAAGATGTTGAGCACTTTTTCAAGTGCCTTTCAGCCATTTTTAATTCTTATGCTGACATTTCCTTTTTTAGTTCTGAATGCAATTTTTTGATTGGCTTATTTAGGGTTTGGCGCTCTAGTTTCTTGAGTTCTCTGTATATTTTAGAGGTCAGTCCTCTGTCACTTGTAAGTTTGGTGAAAATCTTTTCCCATTCTTTAGGCTATCATTTTTTTTTATTGACTGTGTCCTTGGATTTACAAAAGCTTCTCAGTTTTAGGAGGTCCCACTTATTGATTGCTGTTCTTAGTGGCTGTGCTACTGGTGTTATATTTAGGAAATAGTCACCTGTGTGTTGAATGGTGTTTTCCACGTTTTTTTATTAAGTACAGTATAGCTGGCTTTATGTTTAGGTCTTTGATCTACTTGGATTTGAGTTTTGTGCAGAGTTATAGGTTTAGATCTATTTGCATTTTTCTACACACTGCTATCCAGTTATGCCAATATCATTTCTTTTTTTTTCCCTTCTTTATTTTGTATTTATTTAAAAAAAAGAAAAAAGAATTTAAAAATGCAGAAGAGTTAACAATAACTATACAGAGGATAATAATCATAAGCATGGCTTATCAAGGGTGGAAATGCAAATAAGATTGCTACACATATATTTTCTTTGTGTTCAGCTTTCCCTCTGAATTTTTTTTTCCATCCCTGTATATTCTTATTCAAGGTCTCTTCCCCCTCCCACCACATCTGGTCATTTTTCTTCTCTGCAACTCCCCATGCCCTCCCTTGGCAGGGAGCAGACAGTCCTATGGTCCCACTGGCCCAATAATGCTTAGATCAGTCTTCACTCCCGGCCAAATCCAGTTTTGTCCCCCCTCCCTCAAGAGTGAGTCTGGTGTTCCTATAGATGGTTGTGGTTTGCTGCTTGGGCATGTTTGGCTTTTTTTCTTGTTTGTTTGTTTAGAGACCACTAGTGAGTGAGTACATCCCCTGCTTATCTCTCTGAGTTTGTAATACTTCGCTCAGGAGGATATTCTCCAAATCCATCCATTTGCCTGTGAATTTGAGGATATCATTTTTTTCTTACTGCTGAGTAGTATTCCATTGTGTAGATGTACCACAGTTTGTTAATCCATTCTTCAGTTGAGGGACATCTAGGTTGTTTCCAGGTTCTTGCTATTACAAATAATGCTGCTATGAACATAGTTGAGCTAATAACTTTGGAGTGTGAATCTGCCTCTTTAGGGTATACACCCACAAGTGGTATTGCTGGGTCCTTGGGGAGATTGATTCTCAATTTTCTGAGAAACCTCCATATTGTATTCCAAAGTGGCTGAACAAGCTTACAATCCCACCAACAATGGAGGAGTGTACCCCTTGCTCCGCATCCTCTCCAGCATAGGCTGTCATCTGTGCCTTTTATCTTAGAAAATCTAACAGGTGTTAGGTGGTTTCTCAAAGTTATTTTGATTTGCATTTCTCTGATGGCTAAAGATGAAGAGCACCTTTTCAGGGGCCTTTCAGCCATTCGTAGTTCCTCTGCTGAGAATTCCCTTTTTAAATCTGTACCCCATTTTTGATAGGGTTATTCAAGGTTTTGGGATCTAAATTCTTGAGCTCTTTATATACCTTAGAGATCAGTCCTCTGTCACTTGGAGGGTTGGTGAAAATCTTTTCCCATTCTGTAGGCTGGCATTTTGTCCTATTGACAGTGTCCTTGGCTTTGCAGAAGCTTCCCAGCTTCAGGAGATCCCACTTATTGATTGTTGTTCTTAGTGCCTGTGCCACTGGTGTTATATTTAGGAAGTGGTGGCCTGTGCCAGTTTGTAGAAGTGTATTTCCCACTTTCTTTTCTATCAAGTTCAAAGTGGTTGGGGTTAAGTTGAGGTCTTTGACCCACTTGGATTTGAGTTTTGTGCAGGGTGACAGGCTCGGATCTATTTGCATTTTTCTACACACTTCCTTCCAGTTATGCAAACACCATTTGTTAAATAAGCTATCTTTTTTCCATTGAATGTTTTGGGACTCTTTTCAAAAATCAGGTGTTCATAGGTTTTTGGGTTAAAGTCTGGATCCTCAATTCTATTCCATTGGTCCACAAGTCTGTTTTTATGCCAGTATCAGGCTGTTTTTATTACTGTAGCTCTATAATATAGCTTGAAGTCAGGGATGGTGATACCTCCTGAGGTTCTTTTGTTGAGTAAAATTGTTTTGGCAATCCTGGCTTTCCTGTTATTCCAAATGAAATTGAGTATTGTTCTTTCAAGGTCCAAACAGTATTGTGTTGGGATTTTGATAGGCAGTGCATTGAATCTGTAGATTGCCTTTGGTAGAATTGCCATTTTTACTATGTTGATCCTACCAGTCCAGGAACATGGGAGAGCTTTCCATTTTCTGATATCCTCTTCAGTTTCTTTCTTCAGTGATTTAAAATTTTTGTCAAATAGGTCTGTTACTTCTTTGGTTATAGTTACTCCAAGGTATTTAATACTATTTGCAGCTAATATGAAGGGTAATATTTCCCTTATTTCTTTTTCAGCTCTTCTATCTTTAGTGTATAGAAGGGCTACTGATTTCTTTGAGTTTATCTTGTATTCTGCTACATTGCTGAAGGTGTTTATCAGCTGTAGCAGTTCTTTGGAAGAATTTTGTGGGTCACTTATGTATACAATCATATCATCTGCAAATAGAGATAGCTTCACTTCTTCTTTTCCAATTTGTATGCCCTTAATCTC